>OY974082.1:600000-887010 GCA_963854165.1 Sylvicola cinctus
TTTGTGGTAAGCTGTTGTTCGCTGATAATATTCACAGACTGTGTGTGTTTTCGTTTGAATCGTTTGTCTGATGGGCGTCTCGTTGACTTCAAAATAACCCGATTTCAAGAAATTGCTTCGTATTTCTCTTCTAACATTCCCGCATTGTGCTAATGTTTCCGACACATTTGCTTTGCCTTATATTTCATAAATCTTGTATTGTCGTGTCACTGCAGCTTCTTGATAGGTATATTAATGGTGATTGCGGTGATGCTTTAGAATTGACTTAACAACATCATTCGTCATCCGCTCTTGGTTTTGCAAATACTGGAATGATGATGTAAGAAGTGCTTAAAGTGAACTCCTATTCAACTATTATAAAAATTCGGTTAATACAAAAACTCTATGACATCCCAATTTCCAAAGAAAGTACATATTTCAAGAACTGATGCATTAGTACTTTTTTATTTTAAAATTTAAAAATATCTGACTACTTTTTTATTTAATAAATTTTTGTTTTCCAATCCACACACAAAAATTTTTCTTTCTTTTACAGTGAAACGTTACATTTTACAAATTAATGAGAATTCACAATATAGGTATTTTTCGTATGTATAGCTAATTTTCAGTTAATGCAAGAAACATTTCGGGATCAAATTTAAAGTAATTTTTATTTGCCTCACGTTTCCAATTTAATACTGAAACAACATACATAAAACGCGATACGTTGTTCTGAATATTGATATTTTCGATGCTGTAAAAATGATTGCATACAAGTCAATATTATCTAATAAATATAATAATCATCGGAGGTCCTTAAATGCAAGTGGGTAGTATATGCTGATATCATCCTCATTTTGTGTTTACTGCGTGCATACATGCCACGATATTATTGTACTGACATCTTTTATGTCTATCAATAATATTATTATCGGAGTCGGGAGTACTTCTTTTACGATCCGTGTATTATAACGCAGCATTCAATTGGAAAGCCATAACTGTTCGTATATAAAAAAACATTCCAAAAAAAAAATCGTCTCTATAGATTAACCTTTTAAGGCAAATGCCACATAAAGGAAACCTTACAGGATATTAACTTTAAGCAATGTGAATAAATTAGATAAAAATGTTCCAAGCACTGTGCGCTCAGCTCTGCATAACTTAGCGATTGCAAGTGCTGAAATCGGGAAAAAGGTATTTTCGCATGAGCAGTTTATGTGTAAATATTGCTAAATAATTATTCAATTAAATTGATAGACAACATTGTCGAGGCATACCTACAAACATTCTTACAAACGCAAAATGCTTACAAACACAGATGATCGATTCCACGAACTTATATCTTGTTCCCATGCCTTGCATTTATTCAGTCTGCAGGCAAGTTTGATAAACTATTGCTGTGCCGTAAGATAACTATTTTGTGCTATACAATATAAAGGTATGCAAAAAATGCACACATCGACGTTAAATCCTTGTTAATATGCTTAACATAAGTTATGCTGTGTTTTAAATGCTGCTTGTCACAGTCATATTAAATTATAACATGTAGGAAGAAAAAGAGACGCACATTGCAAGTGCATGTTTGTTGTGTAGTGGATGCATTGCATTGGGTGGAAGCATAAGGCAAACGACACAATATCGTTGCTGCAGCAACCTACGACTCACGAGTAATTCATGTCATGCGTTTGTCGAAACAGCTTTTCCATACACACAACGTTAATCCAACGACTTCCCAGCAGCATAATTGAGTTTATACATTTATGATTGTCAGCAATTGCATTCATTAAATAAACTAGATACTTTTTTCACACTGCCTAGTCGTTGTATTTTATACCTAATACTGAATAGCATCTTGTTGGATATTGAAACTAACTTTGTGACAGACGAAGTTTAGTTATTTGAGATGGCTGTCATCAATTTCCTTAATATCGTTTATCCAACATAAATGGCAGTGCTGTTTTTTGTTATCAATTTTGTCGTTCCCATTACGTGATTTTGAGTTTAATTCCCATTTCTTTTAATGCCTGCTGATGCAGTTTTTTTTCCTTTTGAAGTAAAAGAGAAGAGCCAATATAGTTATGACCTTGCATATTGTGAAAAAGAAGAAACGTGTCTATTCTATTATAAGATTGTTTAGTTTGTACAGTGTCGTAAGTGAATTTGATAGATTTGTTAATTTTTAATTGCATCTGCGGAATCGATGACTCTTGAGTTACCGATTTTTTTTGTATTTTATGTTTTTAAATTTGGAACTAAAATAGTATAAATTTATATAAAAAAGGGTTCTGCCAAAGACATTTGTAACATGATAAGCACAATAACAAAATTGTGCAATGTGCATATTAAAAATCTGAAAAATTGAAATACAAATTTATAGTTTTGATTAAACATTACAACTGTGGAAAATGCAATCAGCCCCAACGAAATACGGCAAACATATGTTACCAAAATGTGTACAACCACAAGAAAGAATAGAGCTCACATCCCAGCCAAAATGTGATTATAAATTATACAATTTTGGCTGAAAATCCCTTTATATGCCAAAAATGTAAATGATTTGCAGTAACTGCAGTAAAATATACACATTTACTTTGCAGTTGAAGCAAAACTTTTCCTAAATGTTTACTACATGGTCGCTGTGTGCAGCAGTGAGCAGCGGTGAAGAAAGTAAACATTCAAGCTTGAATGTAGACATGCTACGCGAGTAGTTCCTGGTAGAGTTTATATGCAAGAAATTTACGATCGTCTATCAGCGCCAAATGTTTAAGGGCAACAAATGAGATTATAATAAATTGGGTTACACAAAGTTCCAATGCGAATTATAAACAAGCGTGTCATGTTTCATGGCAAAATTCGATATGTTCAACTTGGTGTATGTTTTTGGTTGTACATATTTTATTTACACTAACTATATACTCGTAAAAAGCTATAGCAGTTTATCAGCACGTACTACATTTATGTAGAGCTTAATATTTATGCTGCAGTATAATGTACTTCCTTCTTAAAGATCATGTTTTGTGCGTATATGCTGTATAGTATACAAATATGTTATGTACATTAGATGGAGAGCAAGTGGATGAAAAATGATGAATGATGACTGCACAGAATAATGAATTGGATACGCTTAATTGCCAAATCATGGTAAATGAATCTGAAAGGATTTTTATTTCCAAATTGAATTCTTTCTAACAAGACTTATATTCTTTATGGCAGTTACATATAAAGCAATTTCAGTGCACATAGTTAATTAGATTAAATTTCATTACATGAAAAACAGGGTCAGTGAATGAAAAGCACGTGCGATTTGTTTAAATAATATGTTATGCATACACAGACCACAAGCGGCGGCGTCCACACTTTTATGCCGGCCGGTGAATTCGCATAATTGAACAAACCCGCAGCTTCCTTTATTAAGAAAAACATGTAAATTGCGTATGATTTGTATTTAATTTTGATCAAATGTGCATTATATACCTAATTGAGGTTTATAACCGCCAATCGTCAACGGATTTTCATTTCAAAATTGGAGTCGAGGAGGTGAGCGCGTGTTTGCTCGCCCTGTCATTGACCGTACCAATTTGTGTTATTTGCTACCAATCCTCGTATGTTATTAAACGTAACACACAAAAGAAATTCAAAGTGATCGTAAGTCGCAAATTTTTTTGCGTCGTGTACAGTCGCATGCGGCTACCACATATCGTCCAGTGGGGGAGTTTAAGCAAACACGGCTATAGTATTGATTTATTTTTATATTTTTATAAGAAGCAATACATTTGATCTCACTTTAATGGAATTTATACGAAACTCACATGTGTATCGAAATAAAGGGAGAAAAAACTAATAAATATTTTGCTTAATACATTTGTCTTCGCGTGCTATTGTTGCATTCCTATTATAATTGTCTGCCAAAAAATAACAATAAAAACGGTAAACCATGAGGCCAGTACTCGTTGTATGAAAAAAAAAAAAGACGAAAGACAAACGCTTATTACTTATTCTCGTCGTCAGTCACTTTTCAATCAGTAATTTAGCAATGAGTTGGTTTGGTTGCCTATGTTGCACGTGTGTTGAATTTGTTAAACGAAACGGTTCATTTAAGCCAAAGATATATACTAAGTTACGTCTGCGCACGCAAACTTTGATTTTTAATCTTAATTTTATTTCTTATTCAAATTATATCTTTTTAAAAATAAATAAAAATTTCGAAAATATTTTATATTTTTTTGAAATTTAACCTTTGTTGTGCCTATCTATTCCAAGATAGACGTTTTCAAAAAAATGGATAACATGTTGAAAGACAAAAGACACTTATTTTAATTTATCAGATTTAAAAAAAAATCATGTCACTGCAATTAAATAGATGATTCAAAAACGCGTCAAATGAAGTTTTTCCTCTGATCAATATGCTCCCACAATAAATTACGAGTGTGGAGCACAACTAAATAATTCCTCACACGTATAACATAACTGTGTGCATTACCAATGAATTTCCCTAATTGCATTTCAATTCCTGCACATTTATCATAATTCATAACTATTCATATCTAACCACATGCTTCACAAGACTTGAAATACAACATTTCACAATGATTTCATGCATTAATTAAATTTTAACCCCCATTACTCCCAAACAGGAAATGCAAAAACAAATTTCAGTACATTGTTGTGGCTTTATTGTGTTAACGGAACTTCGGTTCATAGATACATGACGAATGGAACAAATCACGCATAAGAATAAATCTTTCAATTGACATGTTCATGAATTAAATACTAAGCAGATGTTTCGAGGCGTCGCGCATCGTGTTGGCCGTGCAGTTAAGTTAAAATCTGAATATTGAATTACAGTGCACGAATTGTTAATTTAACAATGGCAATATAGATACTTCATAAAACTATACAAACTCATCATACTGAAATAATTGATGGCATGTACGAATGTGTGTATTTCACATGTGAAGCGTCACTTCATTTGAGTGCCGAATGGATGGCCAAATGACATGTCTCACCTAGTTACATCGCCAAGCACACGCGTCGCCTAATTAATTTTTATAGGACTGTCTTAATATTATGGGGCTACATGTAGTTGGTACAGATTGCACCAAATGCTATAAAGGAGGGCGCTTCTTATTATAATAATTATTAAACGGATATTCTAGCACATAATCACATTGTCGCACCATTTTCATTCGTCTAATGACTCGAGTCTCGACTAGTCGACTAGTATATGGGTGGGATGAGCACCCACTTGTTGCCTTATCGGATTGGGAGCCGTAGAGCTATTAAAAAGTGTACATCGCGCACCAAGGCATGCACACGAAAATTCAATTAAGCGCTAAACCACACAACTGACCTCTATATACGCAACTATAAAGTTATGTTTCATCTACACCACTATTCAATTGTTGGCCATTGCTGCATTGCTGGTGTGGTGTAACGAGTGCCGCCATCAAAATGTTGACATGATTCAATTAAATGTACTGGACTTCAGCATACACTGCAATGGCGCTCACTTAAACTTATAATGTGTACTGAAGTTTAGACTGCAATTTTGCTGTGATCATGTAATCCGATTTAATAAGGACACAAACTATAGTAACTGTATAAAGCTTTTGGTATCACTTAACTGATTACCCTTATTACGGTAATTTGTTTTAGCCAATTTGTACGCGTTTTGAGCAAAATTAAAATCCCTGTCACTTCTGCAACAGCCCGACAAAATATCGAAAAGGACAATACATCTTACACTGCACTTAAAACGCGATCGCGATACTTATAGGCAATCGTTAATGGTGCTGCGCGCGCGCATTGTTCTGTACGTGTTGTTTAAGCGTGTCGCGAGTCGCGGCCAACCAATCGATTCAATTACTTTGCTCACACTGAGCTGACTAGTGCTTTAACATACATGATATGCTTAACCGGCTAGCTTTTAAAACACACAAGCCTCAACAAACGCGCGGTATAATATAATTCCTTTTCCCACCACATTTATGGCGCGTTTTAAGTTTACTACATGCGGCTCTTGTGCAAGTTATCGTTTGGAGTGTTTACTTTGCCGCGCGACTCGACTTGAATAATATGGTGGAGCGGCGGACTTTAAGTGCATTAGTATGCGTCATGCGATATACGATATACCGTGCCGTGGGTAAATATAGCGATATATCATCATATATCTCTCCAACATAAAGAGAACAGGTGATATACCTTAAACCACGTGCGATAAGGGGCTCACTTTGTAAGTTAATAAGCGCTTCAAGTATGTGTGTTTACTTACATGTGAAAGGTGAATTTTCATGCAACTTCACTAATGTGCTTTCATTTTTGTTGTATTGGTGCGAATAAAATGGGGTGGGAAAATGGAATGGGTGTGTTTTTAAATGTAAACCACTTAGGACGTGATTAAATGCAATTGAAATGCAGTTAGTGGATCTCTTTTGAGTTAGTTCATAAATGAATCACCTTAATTTAGTCTTAACTAATGGAAGGTATGCGTTTAGGCGGCTTTTATTTAATTATTTCGTTTTCTTATTAAAAATGTTTCAACCGTTTTTAAAGACGATGAAGCAATAAAACGTTATTTAAGATCATACGAATTTTGGGGGTAGAATTTTATCAAGAAAAATGTTTTTAAATATTTTTATGTTATCTGAATATTGACGCCAATTTTTAAATTTTTTTTACCAAACCTTATTTTTAAATAGTTGAACTAAAAGATTGGATAATTCTTATATCCTCTTGAGATTGAGAAATTATCTGCATAAGGAAGGTATAAGGCATATAAATATAATAAATATTGACATATATTATGGGGCTGTCCTTACCTTTTTCGAATATCTTCGTATATCACGAAAGTGTAAATTTTTAAAAGGATAATAACCGTAACCAAGTTTCCTTTGCAACAACTGCAATATGTACAAGTATGTACAAGTATGAAGCTCCATCAATCTCTCTATGGGAAATCATCTATACATATATTTGGTAGTAAATCCAGTATGAGGAATTTCCATTTTTGTTCAAAATGTCCGCAATAGATGGCCGTATTAAGTTCTAAAGATGGAATTTTCACTAAGGAATTTGTGAGGCCAAAGTCATATACGAAAACACACACCGTAAGTACCAAAACAAACATTATCCCCAATACTGTATCCCGTGTACAGAACAAATTTTCAGTGAGATATTCTAATAAAACCACCCCCGATGAATTATTAACATCAAGAAAATTGGTAAATTTTATTACATTTTCCTGTGAGAGCTATAAATTTTCCTGCTTTTTCCGTTTTCTTCAATGTGTTTTACTTTTCTCCGTCTCTTTTTTGGTGTTGGTGTGTGTGTGCACTGTGCAGTGTGTATATGTTTTGACTAGTCTATTCAATACATTTTGTTTTTCAGCACTCGTCTTTTGGTTGCGAAATTTGCTCTTTAGCATCGCAATATATAAATGGTCCTACCTCCGCGCGTGTGTGTATTGCCCGCACATCCGAAAGAAAGCTTTTTTCATGTTTGGTCTTTGCAGCAGAAAGTACATAAAGTAGGAAATGGCATTTATCAAAAATTTACGGATTTGGGTTGGCCACAAATTCGCTTCTTTCGTATTTTTATACGTTACTTTATTTTTTACTCGTTTTTGAAATATTTGAAGCAAGGGATGCTAAAGTAATCAGTGAAGGCGAAGAGTGTATATCCCTTTTATTTTTATGTCTTTCGCATTTTTCGTGTAATTTCCTGATTCCGTTATGTGCGCTATGGATGAAGGAAGTAGGCGGGCCACGTAATTTTTTTGAAAACTTTTCTGGTTTTTATTTTTATTTATTTAACCAAATAAATAAATCAAGAATCTGTAATCAAAACAGACCGAGTGATCGAATGGGATTTTGAAAGACGACGTTAAAGTTTTGTGTACTTACTACCCACTCGTGCAGTCATTAAAATTCTAAACATAACAAATTTTACATGAAACAAAGACAGTCTTATATGTTGCACGTGTTGCTAAGCCTTTAAACTTGACTCACTTGAAAATTGATTCAATTCTCAGATGTTTTTCATAATTACACCAATTTGTACCATATTTCATCATTTACCTAAAAAACTATAAATATGCCATAAACAAAAGTCTACCTATAGCAGTTGATCTATGTATTTAATACATCATAAATAACATGAATTTTAACCGCATCTTCAAGGGTTAACGCAAATATATCTCCAATTTTACAGCTAATACGTTCACTGTCATTTTTGAGGAAATTCTTAAGAATTTTGCGTTATATAATGTATTAACATCTTGTTTCTTACCATCCCTTTTTTTAATACCGCTTAACTAGTTCTTCTTTAATTATTACGCAGTGTACAAAAAATAACAAAAAATCTGGAAAGAAAGCGTTGGCATATGCCCTTAAATCATTGGATAACTACTTTATTATATTTAAACCGTTTTGCATAACGCAGTTAAAGTTTTCTTGGAAGTATCTGTCGAAAAAGTTACGCTTTTTTAAAGAACACATCTTTATATTTTGTTTATTGGCATAGTTTAATTCATTAAATTATTTTTTGTATACCGAAGTACTAATAATTTTATTTCTTTAGCAATATGAGTTTAGCTTGGGAATGACAGCTCGAGAGTTATTTAAAAGTTCATAAGATATTTTGAGGTTGGCAAAATGTCAGTTTAGAATTACAGTCCTTTACAATAATTTTCATAATTTACATAGCCTGTTTCCCCTTACTCTATTTTGCAACATAAAATGTTAAAAGAATTACCCATTCTGCATTTCCGCAAATTATGCTGAATCTGTGAGAAAACTTTGAAAATCGCAAAATTTGAGAATATTGTTAGCATGTGCGCTCATTTGTGAATTATACATATTCGTACCCTCCATTTCATGTAATTCAAACTGATAATATCATGCGACGCTGAATGCTTACATATGCCTTACATGCACAACAAAAGACTCAAAATAAAATTTAACGATACTCGATAACGATTTCTAAACAAAAACAACACGACAAAAATAAGTGACACTATGGTGAAAAATATGGCCAAACAAAAATAAATATTATATAAAATGGAAAAACGATATTGCGCTACCACTGAATAGAAAAGTCCTTATTATAAGTAAATATGAAATTATTGTTATTAGTTTCTATTCAGTATTCCAGTGATACAATGTTTTGTAATAACAAATATTTCAATGATAACAGTGCAATTTATCCGCATTCGCAAAATGTGAGCCGTGGGGATTTAATATTTTCAGTGTTGAGGGAGCCGTGAGCTGGCATAGGGGGCGATAACTCTACTGCAGAGTATAGTTGCATAGTGAATATATTAGTGGGGTGGAAGTGCTTGTGTGAAAACCGCCATGAGTTTTAAAATGTGAGGATTGCAAATTGAGAAAATAAAACAAAAACATTATGACTTTGTCAGTTTTGCTATGGAGATATATTGTTTATACTTTTCAAAATATTGACAATAATATTCCTTTCTTCTACATTGATATCAGTATCAGAATTCAGTTATATAATTTAGTGAAATAACTTAACGGCAAATGCAGGATACAATGAAGTAAGTAATTAAAATGAATAAAACGAAAACGTAACAAGTATAAACTCAGGGAAATGGGTGTACAAAAGCTTACCGTAATTGTTCCAAAACAGATAAAAAAACTGGTGTATGGTACATAACAAACCCCCAACTGCATGAAATGTAGTCGCTTTCCTGCAGATATGTATGTTGCCCAAGTGTGGATACATACAGACACTGCAGAAATCTCACAGCGTCTTGGAAAAGTGCTTGAAATGTAAACACATTTTATGGAAATTGTACCTTCCTTGCATCCTTCCATTTTATTGAAAAACGGAACACAGTTCACTGTAAATAGAAAAATCGTTCAATTGGAACCAATTGGCCCCATTTGTTCGCTTTGCATATCCACATTATTACATATGTATATAGATTTGGCTGTAGTAAGTATGCTTGCTATATTGCCGATTTTTTTTTTGGATATTTTCAGCGCAACATAAAAGCAAGGACAGCACACACACACAGACAGTTGTGACGAAAATTTTCGTTTTGCGGAAGAAATATTATTTTCTTCTGTGCCTTTTAGTTTTAAATTTCTTCCTTCATATATTTAACCTCTTTTGGCTCTGTTGTTTTACATATGAGTACCAACATGTATGTATCATGTACATATTATATAAGTGGAGATACATACATATGCATATATTATTATTGCAGTGCACATATTCTACTCATTTCAGTGTGTTCTTTAGCATACTGTATAGTCAGTAATATAATATGGCTTTATTTGTGTGCCATTTTATTCATTTCCCAGCTGTCATTTTATTCCTAAACATGGGAGGTTGAGCGACAATGTCCCCCAGAGACACCAGTTTAATGATGCAGTACTTTTCCGTGTTGTTTTTTTATTTTATTTATTTACTTTTCTTTTTTTTACTCTTCCATTTTTACGGTTTTTCTTTTTTATATTCGCTTTCGTGCGAGGACATTTTTTTATTTTTGGTTTGTTGGAAGTTTTGGCATTTGTTTTTGGAAACTCTGCACACTGCCACACGCACACGTCAGACATAGCTGCGCCAATAATTCAACGATGCGCAAAAGCGCACGTCTTGTTGAGGGCAAAGTAAATTGTGGTGTTTATTCGGGGCACGTGTCATAATAAAATAGTTTGAATCCACTTCATGTACATTTAGGAGCTTAAATGCGTCGACCGTTCACATTGTTGTGCAATATACGTCTATTACGGTGAAAGCTAGTTAGCTGATATACAACTTTGTAGATAGACCATTCTATACTCGTATAGTTAAAATTTGTTGCAAGAACATTGGTTGCAGCTGTAATGTTTATGTCGTATAGGGATTGCTACTGCTTCTTTTATTTCAGATGGGGGCAGTGAAAGACAATGCATCACAATTAAGAACTCTTTGTGCGAGACATTGTGCCCACACATATTACAGAGACAGACTTTTACCGCCATTGAGTCGGGTATTAGCATGTGAGAAAGTTTATGGCGACGACATGTACTTTTAATGCTTTCAATAATTCCAACTCTACAGTTTCATGATGCACAAATTGCTGTGTAACTGCTATATACCACACATTCATACGTACAGCGATGTGGAGAAGGGAACTCACCCTGAGCTGATACGGATGCAGTGAATGGCGAAAAACTAAATGAAACGGACACATCGGAATTTGCAGCGTAGATAGTGCAAGTATATTTCAACATAAGTTTAATTAAACCACCTTGTTAGTCTGCACAAGTGTATGCGTTGGAAGCTCACATCGAGTCGTTAAGGGGTGTTATGGAGGTGAGCGTAGTACAGGGTAAAGAGTGAACACTCCCGAAAGAGGAATGAACAGCAAGTATTACACGGTTTTCCTGTACACTTCGGTACGACAGTGACAATGTTGCTGGGTTATAACGGAGACCCGTTATTGCCATCAAGGGATCACTGTACTGGAAGGGGTGAATGATTTTTGTGCAGTGCGTCGTTTTTTTCATATCCAACATTTTGAGTTTATTACTTAGTCATACAGACCAGCTTTTAAAAGGATGTTGATTGGCGCACAACTTATTAAGTAATAAATCCCATTTATTAAGTCATTCATTTTTTATCGTTACACTTCGTTTAAATTTTTTTTTAAAACCGACGCTCTGGAATAACAGCGTTATTATAACAATGATTTGGAAAGCGTCTGGTCGTTTTTATGTGACAATCTAAAGTCATGGATATGGTCGTCTTGATGGAACATGGAATAAAATATGTATAGTTTTTCACGATATTGTCATTATGAAATTGTCAATAATTACATGTCAAATATGATTTCAAACATGTCTCCACAATCATTATTGTGTGTACATCTAATTCAAGGCAATTTCCTCCATCTTCTTTTGTTACTTGTTACTCATTTAGTAATTATAAGTTATTACATGCTTCATCCTCGCATAGATGCCAAATTGTCGTTTGCTGCATTAATAACTACCTCGTATCATCTCAGTGTATTAGCATCGGTATTATATTATAACACATCGGTTTGCGTATAGCTGTGCAACATAATCGCCTTAATCGGTTATTACATGCCTGCGTCTTTAGCCTCAAGACAGAAAACAATAATGTATAGTTATGCTGTTTCCCTGGGTCGGGGTTAAAGGTGAAATCGTTGCAATGGATGAAGTAGAATTGTGCTCATTTTCGGATACACTAAACTAATAATGTGTATGTGGAAGCGGGCAGGGGTTATTTGAATTGAAAAATTAATTAAGCAGTAATTAGAGCAACATTAAATTTAAGTGTACTATTTCGTCTATTGTGATCGGGGACAATCAGAACGTAGCAACTCATAGTACCAATAGGCATGTGAGTTATTTGAAAACTACACCAATTTAATTGTGTACTGTTTTCAGGATGTAATCGTCGCTTGATTGTAAGTGTGTCAATGACTTTACGGTTATTGGTCTAATCATCTAATGAAATTTAAATCGAGTTTATTTGCATTGGGTCAATAATTTGTGGTGAATTTGTAAATTGTCGCAGATGTTTGATTCACATTTGTTGTAATAATGTCCCATAATGGAAACGTTGTAATTTATAAATATGGGAACATTTATTGTGAACACAAACTCATGATTTGTGATTAGAAAAAAGTACATACACAACTTTTTTAGATTTTAACACCATATTATGATTTATTATACAACCCATCATACTAGAGTAATAGATTTCTTCAATTACAGTTTTTTTCTCTACAAATAAATTTGTTTTCAAAAATATAATAATAATTTAATTTTTTTAAATAATGCAGTAAAATTAAATTTTGGATTAAACTCTTGCTAAACAAGGTTTTAAAGACATGCAGAAACAAATAATCTATTAACATAAATTTTGTGAAAGTAACGGTTAATTATTTATTTATCATTCTGTGCAACCCTCAATCAAATAAAACCGTGTTGCGTATAAGCGAGTATAATAATACCGTAAAAGAGATCAAACTTAAACATATACAAACGATCCGTGTTCGACTTATTGCCTATTAAGCAAAGCTCGAACTCTAACACCCACACCTAAAGTAAACCATTTCCACCATGAAAATGGCTCTCAACCGCTTAATTCCTGGAAATGAAATAAATTCCTCCTTCCACTGAAATTCAACCGTGTATACGATGCCACCCCCTAAGACGTATAAGGATGAATAGGTGTTCGTATATGCGTGCGTGTTCTGTGTATGTGTGCGCTGTACCATTTATTCCAGTTTAATCTCACAGTAATTGCCAATATATAAAGAACACCAAAGCATGGAGTCAGTCAAATAAAGCATCGCACATTCGCACAAGGGAAACAAACAAACATCCACAGAGCCAAACACTTACACCCATACACATCCACATGTTCACATTCTGCAACAGTAATGAAGCACAATGAGATGATAAAACTTTGAGGAGGGCAAAAGGATATAGGTGTAAATCTAGCGAACCGGATTATAGGGTTGCAGCAGCATCATCAGCAGCAGCAGTGAGCAGCATCAGCAGCAGAATGAAGAATGGCAAGGGCAAGGATATGTGAGTGGAAATGTAGGAAGTAAATTCCAATTAACACGAAATTTATTGTGTTGATTACACGATTTTGGATAAAATTCATCTCGTAAATAAACGGAGGAAGAAAAGTGTTTTTACCCATGAATACTGCAAGAAAGCAAACAATGAAGCGTATGAAAGACTTTGGGCGGTAGAAGTTTGTGAGAAAGTGAAATAAAACAGTTTTTCTTTAATATTGTATCAAATACACGCGTCGTCGCTTACAATGTATCCTTGTACAAAATGTTAACAGCAATTGGGTGAACAACAATTGTGAGCAAATCACATTCACTTAACAGACAGCAATTCACAATTGGCTCTAATAATACAAAGATTGCATTTAACAAAATATTGTATTGGTGTAAAATCTTGAGACGGATCCACAGGAGAGCATTTTATGGCACGAAAATTTGTTTAATCTGCATCTAAATGCTACTCGTATTTGGTTAAATTCTTTTCAACACTTTTGAAGTGTTCTATATTTGGGCATTTCATCGGAATATTGGTCTCTTTTATTAAAGGCTGTAATGTTTTTGCATTACATGTGCATTGCAGAATCAGTCCTAAACCGTTGATCGCTTCTCAATTCTGTTAGGTAATTCTCCGAGGAAATCATCAGAAGGCAAATTGCAATTCGTATATTGCAAAGCATTTTCAATTGGATCTCTGCCAATGCTCGATTTTGATGATGCCGAATAGCATGCATATGTGAAAATGATACATATAGACATTGTGTGGATGGTATCTTAACTTCTAGGATTCTGTGTATAAGTTATCTTGCACTGCAGAATTTATAAATTTTTCATGAATCTCAAAATATATAAAAGACGTATTATTTGAAAGATAAAGGCGGCTCCGTGTGCATACATGTTTATACTATGCAGCATAGTGCGCTTTCAACTTCATGCATTCAAACTTTTTAAAATTTTTGCATATCCTTGTAATCTTAAAGAATGAGAGCGCATATACTTTCCATTGGTTAAAAAAATGTTTACCTTTTCCGCAAAATTCTATTTGTGTGTTTATTTGTTTGCTCTGAATGTATTACAATTTGTTTATGCGTTCTCAATTGAGGATATATGCTCGCAGATATCAAGAGTTGTACAATTTAACTGCACATATAATACATTCATATTATTTACTTATAAAACGGATTCCATTGCATTACATTAATCCGATATGCGATATATACAACATACATACTTAGGAAAATTTCAACATCCACCTTTTATTCTGTTGTATTTTTTTCTACACCAACTTCCTTCATTGCCTCTGGTGCAAAGCTTCTCACGTGGTTTTAACTTTTCCTGCCGCATATGTTAGCCACGCTCATACGCCATCGCTTCACCACCGAATAAATGTACTATATCTACTTAATGTACACCATTATGCTGATATGTATTTGTAGATATGTAGCATTGTAACTTTGAAACGAGCTTAAATAAACTTAATGTGTATTAGTGTTTGTGCATTTGTGTCCTATACCTATTTAATAACATGCTCGTGTATGGATGTATGTTGTGTGTGTGTTCAAAGCTTTAAGTGCGGCTCTTTACCATGTGTCATTGTCTGTGGGGATTTGGCGCTTCGTTTGAGAATTGCTTATCCCTTATGGAAGTTTGAGCTTGTAGATTGGATGAAAACGTACATATTTTGTGGGTGGAAAATGGTAAGGGATGGAAAATCACCAAATTTAGGTCGCATTTTGGAAATGTTTTGTATAATTTAGGTTAATTGGCACTGAGAGAATTTTTTATTAACATTTTTTATGGTTGATGTTTGAATTTGTTTGTACCTGCACACTGCACATCGTTGTATTTGGGTCAATGCAAAAGTGCAATTATCTATATGGCATGTGCAAGCATTTATTTAATTTATCAATTCACTTAATTATGCATTTTTTATACCAACATAACTGCTTAAGCTCTTGTGAAGGCTTTTGATGGTGTACCAGCACTATTGGAAATCGAATTCGTATTTTTTTAAGGTTACTAAGGTAATTAATTATTTAAATTTATTTTCACATAAAAATTACGAATGTAAATAAAGCAACAAGGTAAATAAGATGTACTGCACTCTGCAAATTAATTGTTTTATGTTAATGTCGATTCACAATTCATAATACCACTCAATATTAGGTGTCTTGAAATCATATTTCTTCTATCATTCAGTTTGTTCTCAACTTACTAAGTCCACTAATTGAATGCACAAGCAAGGAAAGTGCCCATTGTTCATCCCATCGTCTCTTTGAATTATACCACAATTAATTTTTTTTAAAAGACACACACAAACATCAGCTGCACTTGTTGCATATTATACACATTGCCATTTATGACTCTAAGCATTCGCAAACACAAACAAAAAGGGTGTGTTTTGTTTGCATTTTTTTTTTCCGGAATGTATCCTACATTCCTGTTTGCACATAAATAATTCCAGCGTGACTAATATCCTGCATATTTGCACACTTTCAATTAAAATGAATTACTTCATAATATACAGACTACAGAGAGCATGGTAGGGGGGGGGGGTGAAGAAGGAGTCAGGATCGTGTGCAAAACAAACTCATTTTGCATGCAAAAAAGTTGTCTCTTTATTCCAGTGTACATTCATAAAAGTTAACAAAGCGAACACTGTATACAAAGTGAGCACAAGAACTAGATTGAATATGCACAGAAAAACCAGGAAGATAAAAAGCTTCAAGCTCGGAGATTAACAAGAGCATGCTTACACATTATGCATACTTTGGTGGTGTACTCGTACATTTAAGAAACCAAATAAAATGGATCATGTGGGAATTAATAAAATTCTACTTGAATAGACATGTGTGTGTAACATTTTAATGAAGTTTAATTGCTTCTGCTGCCAATATAAACGGTATTGAAAAAAACACTGTGATTGCAACTTGAACTTCTCTGTAATCCGGCACCAGTGTTAATTGTATGAATATAGGGAATGTGGTTTATACAGAAAAGAAGGGATTCGGATCATTGATTTTTTTAAAATAGGCACATAAATAAAGTGGAGTTCAAAATTAGTCGTAGACTAAATCTTAAATGTAGATCAGCTTATTTGTTGGTATTAATTCGGAGCGACTATAACCTTCCATAACATTTTTATCACAGCGAAACTTTGCACTATGTTCAGTGCTTGCTTACTACATTCAAATGACAAATAGATAATTGTATGTTTAAATTGGATATAGAAAATAATTATTAATTCTAATTGATTCTATGCAAATTTAGGCACATTTTTCAATTAAGCTTCGTCAGTAAAACAACGTTTCAAAGTGCCTAGCACATTTAAATAGTTATTTACAAAAACTCTATTTCCCAAAAACAGAACACACATGTAATTATAAGCATTATTGAATGAATTTCAGTCTTACCAGTAATAATATGTGGCACTAATTAGGTGCATAAGATTGCAGGAAAATCCAGAAACGTGCACAAACTTTCACGTGAGTAATGAGTAAACTTGTGCAGACAAATAATAATTTACTCTTATACTAATTTGACGCCAGCAAACTTTAGCAATAACACTTCCTGTAATGTGCATCCATTAAAGGTATTCCACACATGACTTATTATGATATGAGGGATCTCACAAATATTTAGTAAGTATGTATAGATGTAATATAGGCATAATTGTAGGCACGCATTTATGGTATTGTAAAATGTCTGCTGAACTTCATGAGGTATGTATTTATGTACACTTTTCACATGTCTTTCCAAAATAATGTTTATTTTTCAAAAAGTCAACATTTTTAAACAGCACCTTTGGCATAAATCAAACTACAGTTTCTTTAGGAAACCAATAAATTTTTAAGACAATTAGAAATGAAAGAGAAAACGTTGAAATAACAGTGCTCCCACGAACCTCTCAATCTCATGTTCACGGAAACTACCTTTAGTGCAAGTGGTAACTAGTGTGCTTATTATATCTACAAAGAACTAGCATACTGCATAGTGCATACATCTAATTGTATTTGGAGTAAGAAACGAAGTTTCCTTATAAGGAGTTCTTACATATATGAAGTAAAAATAATGTACGGAAGCAACGATTTTATAAACAAAAAATACACGCTTAATCTGCTTACTATATATGTAATATAATATAAATCATAATAAATATAAGTAGTACTTTTCAAATAAAATAAAGAGAGCACGGCAAATTAAGCAGCTATACACTGAGCTTTGGGGCGACAAGGCATTGTTTGCAAAACAGCGAAAATATGAAAAACAAGGTGTTTTCTAATTAAATTCATGAATAGTGCCGCATTAAATAAAATGTATACGGAAGTTACGAGTATAAAGAAAAGCGTATAACGAATTAGGAACTCCAATACCGTTAAAACATTATTATATGATACACCCATTCGTGTATAAGCTTGCAACGTTAAAGGATAGATGATATTTTGTATATATAAAGTCACGGTTTTCTGTACTATCCCCGTTAGTGTAAGCCGTAAGGTGTTGGTGGCTGCTTGTCTCTTAAGGGACAATAATTTATGTCTTCAAACAATGTAATGAATTGCTATTCTTTGAGAATTCCTTTCGTTCGAAAAAAAATTCCGCGTTTACTATTAAAGCGAGCAGAGTTGTTGTTTTTTCGTCGTCACCCCTGTATTGCACAATTAAGATGTTTTAATTAACTATTACACATGAAAAATTGTCTTTTCGTGTAAAAGCGTTTAATTGCTAACAGCTTCTGGAAAAACTCATGCGGTACACGTAGAACGATAAGAATTTCTACAATAGCAACGGTTCACTTTATTGTGGTGAGCATAGTTATTTTGTGGAGTTACGCAGAAATCATTCGGAATATGCAACTAACGGGGAGGGAGAAGGTGGATTGGTTACGTGGTTTTGGGATGTGCACTGTGTAGCATGTGGAGCAGCGTTTTTGCGAAAATAATTACAATATCGATTTCAGCCGCAGTAATTTTCATGTTCAATCAGTTGATCCAATTTAACCATAAATCCCAGTGCCCACCACCACGTTGGTACCAGCAGCGTTGTCGCTGCATGCTTGCATATGTAATTGGGGGTATGGGAGTTGCGGGATGCAGGTTACACTCGGCTGATGTAAAAGCTGGCCGATAATAATGGCTTTTATAAACCAAACTAATGATGATGATGAGCCCAATATTATAATCTGCGGTGTCTGTGGGGTGTAAAATCGTTTTAAAAAAAATTAATAATAATATTCCCCGTGATAGTGCATTCATATACTATATATGTATATGTATATATAAAAAAAGATATAATATTATGTGAGTGCATTTCGTTTAACAATTTTTTGAGCTTACCGCATTAAATGAAATGTCAAAATTTTGGGCCCAATTTCGGAAATTGGAATACAAAATTATGTGGTCAATTTCAACATTTTAATTAACATAGTTTGCATTAAATCAGGCCAACAAATGATAGATTGATGCTTTTGCCCAAATTTGTTCTGCTTAATTTTTAGAGTACATATTCATTATAATGATTATATGATAATGTGAAGCCAATACATTTGCTTTAAAGAGTGGATAATTGCTTTTGGAAAGAACAATTTAAATTTTAATGCGACTCACCATAATTGTTTCCTTCAATAATTTTTTTGGAAACATTTAGATTTGTTGGAGAGCCATTTTTCTCAACATTATCGCAGTTAATGAACAAAACTTAACAACGATCGCGACACGACTAACTTCGGACTGTTATTGCTAATCTACTTTTCCTCAATCCTATGAGTCCTATGGATTAAGTTGCGCGATCCAATTCAAGGGATTTGAATTTGCCATGAACAAAGGAGTCAACTATTTAAATTAATAGTAAATTAAATGTGACTTATAAATAAATTTTATATTTTGGAGGGGTATTCAGTTATTGCTTATTAAGGATAATAAACGATAGAAACTTTTTAATTTTGATGTTATAAAAACACACCGGAAATACCCTTTTGAGTTGTGACTCTGTTTACCCACCACTTCAGTCCAAATTAATCGAAATTACTTCTTAAACAAAACAAACTAATTCACACAAATAAAGCAAAATCATAGTCCTACCCAGAGTTTTACTTTAATTGCATCAGCATTTAGTAAAATAGAAAAACAATGCCTGAAATTGTGTTTAAATCTCATATTGTGAACTCTCTTGGAATACAATATGTTCGAATTTGATATTAATGCTGATGGGTACACAAAGTTCCGTGCAGAACATGCGCTACCCTTCGCTAACTAGTTGTATGTAAAATCATGTAGTGGAAAATTTAATCTGTTTTAATATTTGGAATTTTTCCAAAAACAAAATTTCACTTTGATGTTTACTCATATGATAATCCATAAAAGCATTTTTTTTTTGCTTTTCCCACATATATGCACCTACGAGTATATAGACATTCATGGACATCCCCAGCTTTGCTTTACCGTGCCTCAAATATGACTGATGCCTCCTTTTTAATTTTGTCGGTTTTTGTTAGTCGTCCACATTTCATGAAACACATTTTATGAATTATTATGGAAAAACTTTTTTCATCATTCACGCGCTACATTTTTATAAAAATTGCAAGCTCCTTTTAGTCCACGTGACTTGTGTGGAGTTTTTTTTCTGTACCATTTCATTCTCGCGTATTTCATTGTTTGTTTTTGTATAGATATATTTGTTGGTGAACCAAAAATCATAAATTTTCAATTTTTAGCAGGAGCCGATGACACACAAAATTATTTGTCTTCATTTTGAATTCAGGCAACTACGCCACTGTGCCAAAACTTTGTTTTACATTTTTTTTACAGCATTGCTTAATAAAAGTCATCAAATTTAATTAAAATGTTATCTCATTTCGTGCCTCCGCCAATGCGCGTGGTTGTAATATATTTTGTCGCCAATATTTTTATACAGCACAATACTCAATAAGGACATGTGTGCTGTCATGTTTTATATACAAAACAACATGATAAGTACATTAACGATTAATTTCTTTACAACTTAATTTAGGGTTTGAAGTAGCATAGTGCAAATTTAAAAAAATATTGAAGAAGTATAATAAATAAAAATAAATTTTCTTAACTGTATACCTTTTACATAGATCTTCCCATTAACCCTATTATGATATCGCATTATCGATTTTAGGAAAAATTAAAAAAACCACTCTCATGAAATTTCAAAATCATTTTCTATCAATTTTAAAAGGGTAAAATAAACCATCAATATTCAAATTTGTCTTTTGCCAACATCATTGACCAATGCATGGTCACCGATTCATATAACCATAACTGAAACTATATATACAAAATGGCCAACACCCGCATTTGCAAACGAACCACACCAAAATATACTTTCCAAATTACGCAATTAAGCGAACAAATACTTTTCACTCGTTCCAATCAATCAAAAAATTATTAAACGGCTGTTAAATTTGCAGCCACCACCATCACGCCATGCCGTGCACCAACACCCGCACACATTTCAAACATGGATATTTATGTGTGTACATAGATGATGTTGCGGCACCCATTGAAAAGCTCGCGCAGTTAAACATACAAGTGTCACAAGGGAATTTAATGTGACATGTCATTAATTTAACGAATTGCTTCAATAATAAGAGAAATGGTGGTGCTGGTGCGGATGATGGGCGGGGTGAAAGCGAGCAAAAGCGCGATCATCCGACATCGCGCCATCAGTACTTTGCCAGAAGCTCTTTTTAATATGTATAGGTATACCGTATACAGTTACTTCTCGTACACATACTGTAAAATACATATTTGCGGGCGACACACCGTGTTACGAGTGTTGCAAGTTGCAACGACAGTCGACACCCATCACATCGCCCAACCAATAAATTGTATCAGTTTTTATGTGAATCGCTTGAAATGGTGCAACACCAGAGGTGGGAGAAATTAAACGAATATGGGTGAGAAACGCCAACAATGAGGCAGCGAAAATATCTGTATAAAAAATCAACCGGCGAAACAACAACAGCAACACTAAATCGAAATATTGCAAAAAGGAACATTTTAAAACCATTTAAAATTTGTTCAAATTCATGACAATATGTTACAATGAAATATTAAAATAAACCGTTCAGTGGTGAGTTCGTTGCACACCCTCTGCGCCATTCGGATGGGAGCAAGTACATACATACATATCATAATATATACTGCCATTGCATGCGATGTCGCATATTCACTATACACACAGAGAGCACACGTCCTAAAGCAACCGCACTTTATTGTTGGGGACAACGTGAATTACGATTTAAAGCTGTTGATAAAGATACTTTTGTGACGCTGTCGGAATTCAAATATAATAAAAGTCAATTGATTAATAGGATGGGGGAATGGGAAGTGGGGTGGTTGCACTGCACACTGCACAATACCAGCTCAATAATTTATTGAACAAACTTTTATGCGTTCAATAACAAATTTTTGTTAAAAGCTTCAAATTCATTGTTGAGCACATTCACAAAATTTAGAGCTTTTAAAACATTTTATTTATTACAAACGTTCACCCGCATCCCAACCTAACACCATCCGCGTCCGCAAACATTCAAGTGCAGTGTGTGTATCGCAAGGACATACCAACCATAATGCGAGTTTTACAACACTTGCTACTTAAATCGTTGAGTGCCCATAATCCGCACATATTTCATATGAAATTTATTTCAAATTTTATACAAATAGCATTCATTATTCATATCGTGCGCATGCAACAAACCGCAAAGTGGATATTTCAATGTATTACTCTTGGAATCCCGGATCGGAAGAGGATGTGTGCGGTTCGGTTACTTACAATTCAATGTCCTAGACGAATGCTGACATTTCAAGTGATTGCTTGCTGTTAAACATACATTCGTAAATGGATGAGGACTTGACTTGTACCTATGCACTTCAGACACTTATTTATATAATTAAGTTGGAATTACACTTTAAAGCCCATATCGTAATATTTGTAAAATTTTAAAATATTTGTTTATTACAGCGGCATATTATTAGTATATGACATTGAAAGATCAATTAGCAATATAATAGATTGTTTTCTGTCGAGCTGTTGTTGAAAAACTTAACTCAACTAAATTCTTTCTTTATTATCTCCCTTTAGCCAGAAATTCAAATAACAAATTCTCAAAAGTATTATTTTAAACATCTTGCAGCAATTCGTTGCCGAATAGTTTTATTCATAACATCATCAAAAAAAACTGCATAATAATATATCATTATTCTGATATTTCACCACCGAAGCATATACACAGCGTTCACATAACATCATACTATGGCATACATTTTTTGCAAATATCCTTATGATTTATGACACGATGACGCAAAGAATTCATAAATTTATTCAAATCGGGAAAATTATGTATGGTGGAAAAAACAATGCTGACAGGTTTCATAATTACTAGACAATCAAATTTGCATATCTTTAATAAACATGCAAATTGTGTGCACCACAAACGTGCGAGTCAAAGTGCAGCAGCGAATTTTATGCAAATCACGACCATTTCTTCTGTATTTGCGTTCAATGTTCATCTGTATGAGTAAAAGCATGGTGAATGTGCATGTATGGCGTGAATGAGTTTTAGCAAAAGTCACACATGAGTGCAGTCACATTAAAGAAATCACATGGAAAGCGGAGAAATACAAATTCAGATATTTATTTGTAAAAACGATTTACCATCTGTGACAATTCCGTGAGAGATGAGTACATTGAGCAGTTCCATCACTTCAAAAAATATAGCCAAAGCTTATTGCCACCCGTCCGCATCGCCGTGGAATGTATACACGAACGGGAAAGGATGAAAGCTGTAGTTGCTACTTGCAAGTTCCAAGTTTCGGCGAAATACTTGTTTAAAGTCACGTAACAGATTGCTGCACTGAAAAACGCTGTTCCTTACATTAATCTTAAATACATTTCGTGTATACACAAAATACATGCACATATTTAGAAGGGGTGAGCACGAATTTGGCATACGAAATTGGGCTGCACACCCATCCATATGAACTGTTTTATGAAACGAGAAAATACAAACAAGTTGGTGCAACGCTTACAACTGTGACTCCGCATTATAATAATAATATGATAAATATATTATATAGAATTAGACGCTGTTTGTCCAAATTTCTCCCTGCATGCTTTTAACCTCTGCCAACTCAATCTGCCCACGTTTTGCGCTGATGTATGCCGATTGCCGGTATATGAGTGCGGGTGATGCACTGCAAATGCAATAAGTTTTTCTTCTTGATTCCATTTATTTTCGATGTGATTTTTTTCAAACCAACAAGTCCTCCACAATTTCATTATTTGACTACTTATATACACGTTCTCATTTTTTTCGTACTGTATACGTGAATTCGGTCGGTTGATGTGAACGATGTGGCCCACTTCTAAAATTGGCACTTATTTACATTCATTTTTATGCAGGCATGCATGTCAACGTCTAACCATGCTGCCATAGTTTCTGTTTAATAAACTGTGCTTTCCGGTGTGCAGTTGCACCTCAATCCATTGTATACCCTTTAACCACGTTGCAATGTGCAACTTGCACTGGTTCCACTGCAGAACATTCATGTATAACATAATATGTTGTAGATAATTTGTATGTGCAACCTACTTACCGATGCGATAAAGAAGTCGTGACATTTGAGGAACATACATATTTAGAAAGAGACGTTAAAGTTTGAACGAAATCGCACTCGAAGGATAAATGGATTTAGTGTGTCAGTTAAATTTGGTTTAAAGTTTATGGATAAAGTTATTATAGGAGCTTTTGTTTTGGCACTTCAGTGACATTTCAATGCTTGGTAATATTTTTTTTGATTTACTTAATTGCATGAATATATTTTCAGCACAAGTGAATTGTTTTTTTTTATTGATATTACGAGAGTTAAATAAACGTTGGGATAGTTAAACTCCTTTCCTTACCATTTGAATCATAAAATCAAATTTATATTCGTTAATAAATGAATCCACAACAAAGTGAGTAGATAACAGTTTTATGTGAATTTAAATTTTTATCTCAAAAATGGCATGTAATTTAGAACTTTCGTTATGAACTTGAATTCCTTACCTGTTTATAGATTTATTAAATCATTTTTTGCTTCTCAATGTACGTTCGCTCTAACTACAAAACTCAAACTGACAATGCTCGTTAAATATAAGAGGAAAAAAATGACAAAAAAGTTAATAGTTGATGCTCTCTTATATAAAAGAGCGCACACACAAAAGATCCAAATTAACAATCATGTGCTTATGTTACAGGAACCGTTGTACACGTACATATAAAATAAGTATACCAAAACGGCAACTTCTTTTGCTTCCTCCCTTTTATGCCATTTTACTGGAAAATACCAACTAAATGGACTTTTTATGTAGCTGAAGCACATTTTTATGTATGACCACCACATTGTTTTCTGCTTTGATGCGCTCCGAATGTGCGGTTGTGACTTTTCCTGTATGCTGAAACATAATTTATTATGCAACGCTTATTCTTTGGTGAAAATTCCAAAAATGTTTATAAGTAGGTAGAAATAAACATATTGTATCGCGTGTATATCGACCAGCATTCGGAATTTTTTTTAAAATAATATTTGTATACTTATTTCAGCTGTTTTGATAAATTGCAATGTATTAGAATTAACAACATTAGTTGATTTCTCCATGCACTGAAAATACAGAATGTATATTCGAATAAATTAAGTTTGTGCGTGCTGTATCAACAACCAATGTGTGCATATTCTGATCAAGTCTGCGTGTATGATCCCTACTGAACTCAGTTCATCCGTATAAAGTGACAAGATAAACTTTTTGCTCGTTTTTCTTGTGTGCGCTCCCTTTTTACGGACGAAATCCTTCTAGCAAATTCGCACAAAATTAAAATTAATGACATTTGAGCTTTAGATGCGAGAGCCTATGTATTATTGCTCGGCTTCCTTTTGCTTTAACACAACAGCAACATTATGCACAACAAAATACAGCATGTATAATGTTAATATGTATAACGCCGCCTTCTTCGGGCTAACATACCCCCCTGCGTTGTGTCGTATGCCTTAACAAATTTGTATGTGCGCTTGTACGAATTTGTATCCAAATAAACGAGGCTAAATCCTCTTGAATTTTAGACTAATGCAATGCAGAAGCTGATAAAAATATTCTTACACACATATTATAGCCAAGGAGGAAACAAAGAACTTAAGTTAGGCTCGGCCCAGCGTCGCATTGTATAATATAATATGGGACGCGTGCATTATGTGCTGTGTATCGTATGGGGGATGTGGGGAGTATGGGAACCATCGGACGGCCCAACGAAATTTGTTGCTCATTGAAAATTCAAGAGAGTGGTTTAGGCATTATATAAACAAATGGCTTCTTTTTGTTTTCGCCTTTTTGGTCCGGCATGCGCCTATTTTGTTTTTTAGATTCTTGAGTTTTTTTTTTGCGCTTTTCTAAAGTATTTTATAAATACAACTGCATATACATAGGTATACTATAGTTGTAGTGTATAGAGAAAATAAACGCTAAGCATTCTGAAAAGGGACGATAAATAAGCTTATGCATATTCGTTCCATTTCTTTTAGCATTATCTGGAGGATTTTCCAAGGAACACACGTTGAAATCGAGATAAAGTGGACAGACAAATTATACCCCAGGAAAAGCAGATGAATGTACATTTGTAGTGTAGGCAGCAAATGTGATCTTCGTAGACAATAAGTTTAGTTTATACATGTTTTGCTCACATATTCCAAATGAGAAAATGCCATCTCTGATTTGTATGAATTGATGAAGCTTTATTTTCTATGAACTTTGGACAATTACCCACATAAATGCTCTGCCTTCAGAGGATGATTAGGAATGCCAAACATGTGCCGATTCGTTTTATTTTAATATATGTTATACATTATTTGGGATTTTCTCTAACATTGTGTACAAAAATTTCTTTAAAAAAAAGGCAATATACAATAAGATAAATTCTCACTACAAAAATTCCAAGACAAAAGCAACTTGTCTTTAGCAGAGCATAACGAGATTGTTTATCGAAACTGAGAAAACCATTCTCCACATTTCCATAGAAGTTTCTAAATTCATTTATTATTGGTTTTACTATACAAACTGTAATCATCGATATTCTGAGTAGAAAGTTGCAACAAATTTGGTTCAATGTCCTTGTAGCCACGGTGTTTTTCATTTCAGTCTCACGCAGAGCAGCAGACACTTCCTAAGCTCATATTTATGACTAAAAGTTAAATCGCTTTTATTGCGTTATTCAGCCAACATCTCGCATCTGACTTTTCTCGTCGACTTTAATGACATTTCAGTTTTCACAATCCATGTTGTTGACAATCAGCCACAAATAATCACAACCTATTGTTCCCATTTTAAACATTAACGTACGCATATATATGAATGTTGAAAAGAAATACACACACAGATCTGCACATGGCACATCATTTAGTTATTCGTCTCTGTGTAAATAAAACTTCTTCATTTTGTTTGTCTTTCAAATTCTTTGGAAGCTTAACTTCTTCAATAGATAGTTTCCTTTCTGCAATGGCATCCCACTCGAAAGAAGACTGAGAAGAATATGGTGAAAGAAGGATGTATGCAAAATATAAATGGGCGGAACATGATCCCCACACAATTTCTCTATTGTTCCAAAATCACAATTGCAGCATGCACATTCAGCAAAGCAGACCCCGCGCCACACGTTCAGTATGCTGCAAATAGAAAGCTTGATTCGTGTATACGAGTACACTGGTGCATCAACTCACACGCGCACAAAGACGCACACTCGTTCACACACATGGATGCAGTCAAATGCAAATGCATATTATGAGGGTAAAGATAAAAGAACTATAAAGAGGAAGGACGCACAAACCAAACCCTATATAGCAAAGTGCATGTAATAAAGTCTCTACGCGGCGATGCGAAGAAATGAGGAAAAAGCTCATTGAAAAACTTTCAACTTTTCCATTGAAAATGCTTGAATATGGTTTAAGTTTGAACAATTGTTGAGCAACAATTTTCAGGCGCCCTTCATGTGGCAGTACATTCTCGTATACACAGCGGTGTATAATAGGAGAGGATTGTTGGAGGGGTGGGGTGAGTCGGTGGCACACATAACATCATACTGTCGCCCTTGCACAACAATGTGCTCATGAGCACTTGCTTTATTGAATTGTGTTACCAGATTTAATTCATTAATTTGTGCATATGCGAATACTCTTTGTGTGGCACTTGACTCAATTGTTTTCCAGTTTTCTGAAGATGCTCACTTAAGCACACACAATGTACCTACATACACGTATGCGAATCATAGAATTCATCTGATTGCAGCAATATCTACTTATACGATTGTGTAAAGTGCATACTCTGTGTGTCATGCTGTCTGCCGTCTGAAATCTGGATAAAGTGAACAGGGTTTTGTGCAGTGTATGGAAAAGTTGTGTTTCAAAAGCTCTACTTCAAGACACTTTTCAATTAATGTTGATTATTTTAATCTCTTAAAGTAAATATATACTCACATTTTGAAATCTGTGGTAAATACAGACTATACAGACTGTACTCGAATAAACCATTAATGTATGGGTGCAACATAGAGAAAAGTTAAAACTAAAAATCCAATTGCAGCTGATAGTTTGCAAGTTATTTAAATAACTGTACAAACGACCAACGGAATTCATAGCAATAAGGATAAAGGCAAAGGTGTACAAGGTTTGTTGGTAGTGTTTAGGCAAAACTTTTAATTGGATTTTGCAAATGCTTTCCGTCAAACTTTTGACCACACAGCTATTATGATATGAATGCAATTAATTGAAGATTCTTGGAGTTGGATGCCCAAGACTTTGAAAACCAATATTATACCCCACATATGTAAAAGGACTGCATGTTGCTAATCAAAAATTATTATGTACAACTCCTTACTCCTTAGGAATCGCATCTTCGTTGTACAATGTTGGTAGTCTCCAGTAGCAATAAATCTCAAAAATAATTAATTCGACGTCAAAATCGCCAAAAGCGCGAGGCCACATGAAAAAAATGCGTGTCGTAGTAACCAGGAGTTAACCGTTACAGAATATTTCAAGGTATTCAGAACTATAAGTTTTCAGCCATGGCTGCATTTGATTCTGACACAACTTATAAATTTAATCACACATTACAAAAATAAAATAAATGAATGTAGCATGCATTCAGTCGTTAAAGTGACATATTGCATGCAATTATCTCACGCATAGGGAGAGGATATTAGTCTCAATTTGCTAACACTAAGTGTACAGTATATCCTCTATGATTATAAATTGGAAATTGTGTGTTGTACATTCCTTACAAAGAGGCAAAAAAGAAACAATGTAGTCAACGTATACCAACGTCGAATAAGAGAACTTCTACTTGCTTAAAACTTTTCTCACGATTGCTTGGAATTTGCAAATTTGACATATTTATTGAATTTCGAACTGTAAGACGAACACCCAAAATAACAAAACAAAAAATCCAAAGCGGGATGGGAGTGGCATGAAAAAAAAGGAGCAAAGAGCCGGCAAATTGAAGCAAAAATACCGTGGCGAGAATTGCATATACATGCATATATAACATATATATGCATTAATATTATTATAACATACGAGTATAACGTCTTGAAGAAAGAATGAGGTTGATAGCCACCCCCGCGTGCTATATGCATTTCTCACTACAAATGCGGGCAACTCTTATTATATGGTAGTGCGAGGACACTGTTGATGGAATTTGTAGAGAACAAAGCACAACAACGGCATCACAAGGAAAATAAAAACATTCTGCGAAAGTGTGCGCGTCTATTCTTTTCTTAGTTGTATAAAGCGACGTGAAGTATTCCGCTTTTCATTCCAGCAAATGCTTCTTTCGCATAAACATAACGAAGCCCCATATATATGAATGTTGCTCAACAGCAACAACATCAACAAATATCCCTGAAATGTTAAACACATTTCCTTCTTGAATACTTATTTTTTATCTTAAGGACTAAACGTGACTGAATGCCGCATGTGTATGTGCGTGGTGCTTTGGTCTCTTTTTTAGCTTCTTCTTTCAGTTATTTTTTTTGTTGCTGCTGCTGCTGCTGCTGTTGTGCACACGCAAAAATTTCAGCACAGCAACAACATCCAAAACAGCATCGCCAAATGAGACAACAGAAGGAATAAATATAGGAGCACTGCTATTGCTGCTGGTGGTGTAATGGTACATATAGTGCATGCCCATGAAGGAGACGAATAGGGTGGAGTATATGCGGGTGGTGCCGAGTAAAAATGGTAAAAGTAACAGAAGTTACGTTCAAATTCAATAAAGTTTTCCAAAAGTGAATTATTACAACGTGTGTGTTTAAATGAAAATATTTTGCTACATCTTTTTGTATTCGCCAGTTATTCGGCACTCCGTGTAGCAGATGGTTTTTGCTGCTTCCTCGTGCGCTTTTCTCAATGCCAGTCCCTTTTAGCATCAGCAATGCCATACAGCACGTGAGACAAATTTCGGGCGCAAGTTGAACGCCATTTTGTTCATACCATTTGTTTTTACCCGCAGTCGGTGTCAGGAAAAACATTTTGGGAAAATCATAAAGTTTTCGTATGAGCGTTAAATATCCAATTATTGTGTGTATAATATTAATTAGAAACTTTTATTTGTTGATGGTGCAAATTCATGAATTATTAATGACTTATGAGTATTCATTTTGGCGTCAGGTCATTTAATAGCGTTTCTTTTAAAGTGCACTTTAAAATTTAGTGAAGGACACGGCATAGAAATGGAAATTTAATATTCGTAGTTACTAACGAATAAGTTAAATTGTTTATTTTCTAATTGTTGGACAAATAGACAAGTACTTTTCCTATGTATATTAGAATTCTAAATTTTTCGGTAATTAAATGTTTAAGTGCAGCAGTGCCTGATACTATATTCATATTAAAATTCAATGCACATGTACACAATGCCAATTGGCAAACGCCAAACACTAACATAATAAATCAACGTTTGAATTCTGTGGAAATATGAGAAAAGTTGAGTGCTTGAAATTTGGTAGCGTGCACTGTACAGTGAAAACTGATTGAAACTTTTTTCATTTGCTCACTGAAACAACAGCCGTTTTATTTACGATTGGTAGAAAATAAATGAGCCGCACCAATTCATGTAAGGCGGTAGATTTATATTACAGCAATTCAATATTTGGAGAGTGCTAAAGCCACTAAACGTGTCCTGACTCGACCTGTAAGCTTGAACCATAAATCGCACCATTTCAAAAAGTGTTGCATTGGGCTATTTTCATCTGAGCTTTTGATTTTGTAAATTATTGTCACCATTAAACAACAACTTTTAACAGTTTAATTTCAGTATTTATTCAATTCACGAGATAATATTTGCTTAACAGAATACAAAATATTGCAATTAAAAATTACTAGTTCGCCATTGTTTTAGAAATGACTGTTTTTCAATGTATATTGTGACTACTAACGAAATTTAAATATTTATAATTGTACTTATTTTTTAAGTCCACGTGAAAAATACGCACAGGAGAAAGAGTAGAACGCTTGTTAATTAAACCGTTTCAAGCACAATTTACACTATTTCAGATTAAAACCTCAATCGTGAAAGACATAGCACATATGTACAAGCAATAAATATTGCCTACGTGCAATTCATACCCAATTCATCATTTACATAAAGGAGTATTTTTGAACATCTCGTGTACAAAACGACTCGGAACAATTCTTGTTTCATCCATAAAAAAGTTAAACGTCTTATATGCATGACGTTTATAACCCAATTCATACGGAAATGGAAAAATATTATTGCACAGGAGGGAGTTACACCCCTTGCCCGTATCACACATTGTACTTCCACAAAAAAGGTGTACTTAAAATCACTCACATCATGGGAAAAGATGGGGTTCTCATCTGAATTATCGTACATGTGAATTTCCCAGATGAGGGATATACTTTCTTCGTATTCACCATTCTTTTCCAGAGTTCTTATACGTATATTTAACGTATATCTTTGTATGTGTGTGCTGACGCCATTCACTTAAACTCAGTATGCGCATTTAATTCTAATGAAGGATTTCAAAGACTAATGTTTAAATTATTTATTAAATAACGATCACCCCTATCATCTGTTATTTTTAAATATATCTTTCACATTTAATTATATTTGAGTCAGTAATTATATAGAAACCTTACTTAACACTTTTTTCAATGTTATACTTAATAAATAGCATTGAAAAAATCAGTAATAAAAATGTTTAATGAACCGATCAATTTCTGAAATATTTTAGTTCTGAAGAATATATTATATATTTTTAAATAAATATAGAATGGAAATACCTGCATTTAAAATTGTGTAAAGACATAATTTTTTAAAAGGGAATTTTAAAACTATACTATAATATTAATAGAGAAAATTATCTCCTAAATGTTATTTATCGAAAATTCTATTCTATTTATAAACTCTGTAAAGTGCAGGTCCTTACATTCAATATCATAATTTCTCATATATTTTAGAATTAATTCCACCTTCATTATCATCGTATACAAATTCACATTTCGCATAAAATCATCCTAAAATACATTGAGCACTTTTTCATCCTCCTACACAACGTACTACCACCCATTCTGCCCTTGGTAACTCCCACCAAAGCAGCACCAAGTGTACTAGCTACAGTATAATCTGTTTGTAGACTGCATCCGTATACTTATATAACCATAATATGGGTAAAGTACATGTAAAAGACACACATTTTGCGAGCATCGCACATGCATTTACTGACAAATAATATACGAATAGGTACCTCGGTAGTCAACGCAGCATGCACATTGCACATTGCACAGAATTCCCGCATATAGTCAGCGCATAGAGGTACAGCCATTTTGCTTCCAAATAGCTACAAATTAAGTCATTTAAACCCAGGGGGCGTTCAGGTGAAAAGCAGACACGAACTTCACTAATTTTATGGTCGTGCACTTTGCGTTTGACATAATTGTGTTATGGACAAAATTTATGAAACCTATTTACTTCGGACACTTTATTGAAATAAATAGCCTTTATATCTGAATTGGTATTTTGTATAGTAGTTAACGTTTTTTTAAACATTCGATAAATTTTGTAAAACCGTTTTGTGTCGAATTGGTGTTGTAACTACGTAACCGGAAACGGCCATTGTTACATTCGGAGTAATTGAAAAAATGTTTGGATGCCAAAATTTAAATGTTTCATAAATTGACAAGTTAATTTTCAAAAGCCATTTTGGTATTTAACATGAAATGCATAATCACTTCTTGCATGCAATTTGTATTGTGTACGGAGGGGGTTTTCTATGATTCGAAGATAAATTCGGCATACTCTCACACAAACACACACGTAAACGCAAATAGCCTAAACTTCGAATGCAATATGCGTTTATATGCAGAGCACATAAAGGATGCAGAGTCATGCAGGAGTTGAGTTGGATTGGGTTTTGGAAATTCCTGTCATGTTTCATATTAAATTTTGCAACAAACACACATCCGCTGACACTCCCACCTGAAAGAAGTGAACAGGACTCAGGAGCAAACCAGTAGCTCGGCAAAGCTTAGACAGACAACTTAGACGTTATGACAAACAGACATGGCGTCCCATGCCCGTACAGAAATTTGCCAAAAACGTACAAGCTTCCATCAACAGACATGTGCAGTCGAGGCAGTGGGCATCCGCGTACTTGTCGCGTCGCGTCTCGTCCTTCTTTCCCATTCAATGTACCATGTATATTAACACGTACGTCGTACATAATATGCATATGTATAGGAGCTGACGTGGATCAGGAGGATGAAAAGGGAAATGTGGTTTTGGGCGCATTTTGTGTTCAAACAACAAGAATGTGTGAATGATAGTTTCATTTCTCTAATTTTGTACAATTTGCAAAGTGGGGTGACGCTGCCAAATGGGTTGCATTTCGAAATGTACTCAGTGTGTGTATATGCAAATATAGTTGGTGCATGTATCGCATAATGTTGCGTTCTACACTGACACAAAATAGGTGATGAAAACTTTGGCTAACATAATTTATAAATATATAGGCGAGATACCCAAACGCTGAATGCGGACCAGCAGTAGCAGCAGTATGTACTCGAACAATGTATATGTTCACAGGATTCATGTTGCTTTTCATTGTCTAGCAAATATGGTTGAACAAATGAAATAATTATGCTTACGGAAATTGCATATGATACCTTTTTGTTTCACTAAATGTTATTGTTCATAAAAACAGGAAACTTTTGTGGATGGAAATTCCTACCTCATTTTAATGCGTTAATTAGATGATATTGTTTGTGTTGAAGCGTGATAAGCATTTGGGTTTTGCAATATTATAATGAGATTACTCGTATTTTGTTTTCGTTAATATGTTTCATATGTACATTTATTTGAACTGTATATTTTCCACATACAGAAAATTCCCCTTTAAATAGGTTGTTATGTGCATAAATTAGATACACCCACCTAGAATCATTTTTAAATTTAAAACAAAATGTAATTTAAACTAAACAAAAAATTTAATTTCCTGCAATTTTTGTTAAGTTTGAAAAATTCCTTGGTTTTTTAAACAAGTTAAAAACATAATTAACTTTGGAATTATTTGTGCGGTCTTAAAATATTTTATTCGCTTGAGTCTCTGAGATATTGTTTTGTTTTATTTCGTGTTTTTTATAATATGTTTAATTAATTCAAATAAAATAGACGTTAAATAAAGTGTTTTTGACATGATGATAAAATACACATATAGATACTTAACATAATATTTTGCATAAACTAATTTTGATTGAATTTTGTTGATTTTGATCAAAATCAGTCTGATTCAATGTTAAATTACCAGTGTTTAGCGTAACTTCGTCTGTAAAACAATGATTATTTACGTTTTGTGACATTATTCAGAAAATCTATTTCGAAATGAGATTACTTATAGCTTCTACACTCTACAGCAATATCATTAACGGTCTCATCACTTAATGTATGCCGCCTTCGTGCATGATATACAAATAGTCGTTTAACCCTACTCCCCACATTTATATAGACGACAATTTGTCTTATACAAAGAAAGCCAAAAAAAGTGAAAGGTATCCTCAACGAGCAAAAACCGAGACGTGCAGAAAAAAGAAAAATTAAATGTCACCCACGTTGACAGTTGTTAAAAGCCACTAATTGATATTCCAGTCAAGAATTCAATAGGGATCAGAAGGAAGCACTTGCGTCGCACATACATAAACAAACAGGACAGCAGCAACCGGAGCCATCAATAATAATAAAATGCAAAAGAAAACTTTGAGTCACGGTATGGCGCATAACACACAGTATTTCGCTTGTCGTCAAAAGAGTGGGGCGTGTAGAAAATGAGGGGGAGTGGAGTTAGTTGGTTACACACAGCATATATAGCATAATATATTGTTACTCGTGTAGTGTACAATGTGGTACGATATGCACCACTTTGTACGCCCTTGTCATTTTTTCCATTTTTGTTTCGCTTTTATGGAATAAACCACGGCGATGGAGAACGCCGCACTGCTTAGGAAATGTATATTAATTATTAAAAAGCATTTTTTATTTGTGCATTCTACATCCTTAAGCCCGTACCACGTGAACATTTTTTATTGGATATCTCTCTTACTGGGTACGGTGACGATTTTATGGTTCATCCACTTTTATGATTCACTTCATTATTCTGGATTGCTGTCATGTGTAGCTGTTGCAAATTACTTACTCAGATTATCCAAATATGTACACGAAGTAATTGCATAATTTAAATTCTTAAAGGATGCACCGGTTTGTGAGTATTTAACTGATTACTTTGGTCCTTTTTTGCTGGATGAGTAATCTCAAATTACAGTTAATTGAGTACTTTCTTTACTTCACATTGATTGAAGTGTTTCAAAGTGGCTAATTTGTGGATAACAAAATCGCACACTTGTCGGAAATTCTAATTGAGGAACAAGGCAGCCTTAAGCGTTATTTTGGCCAAGAGAGTTTTCGCATATTCAAAAGAATTGGCATTAATTATGGTAAGGACGCCAGCGGAACATCACAATTATAATTGTTGTGCAGGGGAAAAGCAACTGCTCTTTTGTATGTGCGTGGAGTTTATAACGCAGTGCTGTAAGTGCATGCCGGGAGTCTCAACTCGTGGTGTATGTAGCGAAAAAGTTGAAGCCCTTAAAACCCCTTTGTAAACAAAACAAAACATTGTTTTCCCGTGCTTGACTCCCTTGTAATATTATGCTTTTAGCGCAGTTATTTTATCGTGCTCTTTGTCTATACTCTTGTACACAATAATCCACCTGTTATGTCGCTGGTTTTGCTCATTTAAAACTATGTGTGCATATTTGCGGGTACGTGTTTTCTATATATACATAACATTTTTTATTGGAGTGTGGTGGTATTTTTTGTTTGTGTATTGATGTACACAGGGTTGGTTTCCACCCCTCCAGCTCAGTGCTAACCTCATTATTCAAGGAAACTCGGCAAACACGTAACAGAATAGAAGATGTTAAACACAAAAAAGTTCTTTTACAATGCACTTCACTTCTGCTTTTTTGCTTCCCATCCTCCTTCCGCACTGCTCCTTTTCGCCTCGGCATTGCTGTGTAGTATGTGTATATATTATATAACGCTTTATGTATTAAACTTTTGCATTCTTTTTCGTAACTCCTTTAAAAAAGCTTTTTCACTTTAATACGCCCTTGTTTTTCCCACACATACCTACACTTACATTAATATAATATATACTATGATATTGTGAGAACTGAATTACGGGCCCATACACACGCAGCATACCTTCATAATATATGGAATGTACTGTAGTGTTACACAAAAGCGCACACAAAAGATTGCATCTACATTTTTCATTAGCCCATTGAAGGGAAAATCACGTCGACTGGTGTGTACTTGAAGCGAAAAAGATGAGCAAAACTAAAAGAATAGAGCGTATACCAAGAATATGAAAGTTAAGAGACTGGAAAAGCTTAACATCTTTATACATATTATACAATTTAACATAATAAACAATGCAGTAGCCTCCAAGCTGCTGTGTACGTATTTCCTTAAAGGAGTTGGGCAACATGAGATGTATGCGCATAAAGCGGTTTGAAACTATTCATTAATTTCATTAACATATGTTGATTATTCAAAAGAAATTTTAACCAATTCAGACAAATTTTTGGGCTTAATAATTAATAAATAAACAGCGAAATAAATGCAAATACGCAACAAACAGAAAATAATATTACTGAATTTCCAGAATTTTTTTTTTTGTTAAAGAATTTTTGAAAAAGTATCAAAACCCCCATAAAAATATTGTGCCTCAAGCAACGTAGTTACGGCAAAAAACATGCTTAAAACAACAAAAAACTATATAATAATAGACGCCAACTCCTAAATAATTGAATTATTCTCAACCACAATATATTTCTGTCATACTTGCAGTCAGGCCATTGTTATTATTAACATTTTACCTTTGTGACTATGTTCGGTCGTTAAGTTGGATAAAGTTCACCTATATGCGTTTAAGAAAAGTTTTGTCTTTAAACATGTAATGTGTCTCTTAATGCGTTTAATTTTTAGTAAATTGGCATCTAATAAACATGCATTATTTTACTGTAAATACATTTAATATTATGCAACATCAAATAACAAACTTCATGTATATTTAGGATTATGGAAGTTAGGGTTGCGTCAAAATGACACACAGAAACACAATTGAAGTTTTACAGCTTTTAAATTATTTGTCATTTGTTTATTCAATCAGAAATTCAACAACAAAATACATTACGTCATAGTATAACATAAACATAACTTATAACGCAGAATGTATCAGAGGATTTTTATTTTATTTTGCTATTGTTGCAATCATCGAATTGACTTATTGTGCGTATATCCCCAAAATCCCTCAGCATATTATCGCTTAATTTCGCTATTTGCCATTACGACAAATCACCCTATTGCAAACTCGACAAGGAACCACCACGCCATCCATAAAAGCGCAACCAATTTTATTCTGCCGCAAATGTATATACGTACATATTCCAGTAACAACAATATGTCTCCTCTTTATATGCTTTACACACAAACCAGTAAAAAATACAGAGAACTCATAAAAAGTGATCCTTACAAAATATGTATCATCTGTATGCGCCTAACTCATTTCACTTCCTCATTTTCCAATTTGTTTTCTGTGTTGCAATTTCCACGCAGTGTATATATTCGCTACGTCTAGACGAAAGACGTAAAGTTTTATTACATCGGGTACATTACTTTGCTATACCATTCGCCGTTTCAGTGACTTTCCGCCATCAAGCTATGCCCCATGCCGCATGCCTCCTGCATCATTTTATTTGCCATTATAACACACTCACCAACCCTTTTACATGTATAACTGTTGTCATGCAGCGTCCATTATATTATGCTGTTCTGATAACATATACGAGCTTACAGAAGCACAATATTGTTGCAGTTTTATTTAGAACAAATTTCGACTTTTTGCACATCCTTGGTGTGTTATGTTTGGAGTTTCCTTTCTCCTGGGAGTACAGTATAGGTATTTTAGCGCATACAAATAATATGGCGTTATTTCGTATACTGAATACAATGTGGTTGCAAATGCGTGTGCCACACTATGTTGTCTGCATATAAAATGTGTATCTGCCAATTTGATTAGTTTAAACGGCGTCGTTAGTTAGATTGCAGCCAAAGTGACACCAAATTAATAGTGATTGCCCTGTGTTGCATATTATCCTTACTAGCTGAAATAATAACGTTGCAGCCGGTAAACCACATGAAATTCCCTAAACAACTCTTAGAATGTCGTTGGTATTCCATCAGCGAGCGCATTTTACCATATAGCGTTTCATATACGATCGTCTACCAAAAATAGTAGTGGTACATGGTTGTTGAACAGTTGAGGTGTAGCTGAGTTGAGTTGTGCGCTGCTTGCAAGAGAAATGTGCATCCTTCGGCGTGACTGTATAGAATATAATTAAATCAGTGCAAGCGAACGTGCACACACAAATTTAAGCTGATTTATTATTCAACTCGTTCAGCTCATTAAAATTTTCGGTTTGAACAATGCAATCAGATAAGGCATTTTGGGGTGCAGGGTTTAAAAAGGAAACGGGGACATTGGGCGAGGAAGAGGGTGGTCGATGCGGATACGACTGTGTGGGGAATTACAAATGTTGCGAATCGAGAATGGAAGGGATACTGCAGCGCCACCACAATACCATCTCATCACTGCAACACTGATGCTTGAATATGGATGCTGCAGGCTTCGCAGATGAAATACCACATAAAACGTAACTGTGTACAACGAATTAACCTCACACTGCATCATAGTACTATTATTTGAAAATTGCTATGTAAAAACGTCTTCTCTTTTTTTTCCGTCACTGTATTTGCCCCGGCTTTTGTGCGATAGGTGAAAAACATTTTCTTTTTTATAACTTTCATGTTATATGTATAAAAATAAGTGTGAGCTCGTCTTTTTCGCTCCTACGTTAATTTTAACCCACACGTAGTTTACGCAAGAAATTTCCTGAATGCAAGACATGTTTTGTTCGAAATTCTGGTCTGAAAGAAGAGTGTTGCAAAAGTGAAGATGCGGTTTTGTACTATACTGAGAAGGTAACCAAAATTGCGCTATTAAAAAAGTTTGTTACGGTAAATTTTATGGCGTCGACATAGCAATTAGAGATTTATTATGGCGAAAGCGTAAAGCTGTAGGGGTCAAAGATTTCAGTTAAATTGCTCAATAAAATTGTTGGCAGTTCCTCAAGCAGACTAATGAAATTGTAGAAAGGACAAAGTTATTATATGATTGATCGATGCGCATTTGTCCACACATTCTTGCACACGTTCCATTTCTATTTCAGTTATTTATAGTTTTGAGCTCTAACAATTAGCTCCAGCAGGTGTTTTTATTTTATTTTTTATATCAGTTTGAGACCACGCAAAGAGTAATCTTCTTATTTTTAAGCTATTTTATATACTCGATTCATTTTCAATTGTATTACATAATGGAATCTGTACTGTGCGTGCAGTAAACATTTTTTAAATTTTTTTAAGGACTAAAATGTGATTTTGTGATAATCTATATAAAACGACCACCATGAATGTGTAAATGCTTGAAAGCACTTTAAAATTGTTGAACAGTTGCTAAAGAGAAGCCCGTTATATACTAATTCAAAGTTTTTTTTGACAATAATATCAATATAAACAATATATGTATTTTGTATTCGTAAAAGTAAAAAAAAGACGAAAACCCCTTAAATACTCCTTCACTAATTGATTTATTTTTATTAATACCATGAAAAAAGAAACAATGCACGTAGGTACTGAGTAACAACTGAAAATAACAAGAAAAAGTTCAGTACACAATTCCGCTATTAAAATGCATGTACGTATATAGTTACACACATCCGAAAAAGAACTCGAGAAAATTGTGCTGAGCACAACAAAAATAAACCATTAAGGAAACAACCTCAACAAGCAATATTAAATAGAATGCAATGCAACACAGCGGGGGAGGAACAATTGCATTCCCTGGGGCATAATACTCTCTATATTTTCAATTTCTGAACACAAATGGGATTATTTCTTGTATATCTTTCCTTCATCATGCTTTTGTGCGGAAATGAAGCGAAATGGAAAGGGGGTGCGGGATGCGCGGGGAGATGTTATAGTTTGTATGTGTGTTTGAACGCCGCGCCGTACTTGATTTTACCAAGATTTTACAATTCATTTCGCGTTCCTTGCTTCAATTGCACAAACCAGCTAACGGCAAAATAAAGTCGTACAAATTTCAATTATATAATTGTAGATGGAATAGCGATTTTGGGTAATTATTTGCTCAGGAGAATAAAGTGATTTAAAAAATAAAAAATAAAATTTGACACTTGTAAGTAAATTGTGAGAACAATTATGAATTATCAGCTTTTAATCGGCATATTATTTCAAAAAAAAAAGTGTATATAGTATGTAGTGTATAATTAGTTTAATGTCGATGTCACGTAGGCGTTTACGAAAAAAATTCCCAAACAAAGTTCAAAACTTATTACTTGTTCTTTGAACCAAAAATTTATAAAAATCATATATTTAGAAATTAAAACGGATAAAGAAGACATTCGTCTCATAAGAAAATTATTTTGTGGTGTGAAACTTAATGGTGTAACATCACCAATACGCTTCACATTCTATACTTGGATCAAATTAAACCATGGAGCTAGATGACGTAGTCACCCCGATATATTCAATAATCAATTCGGTGTAACTACATCTACAATATATATTATTTACTTGCAAAACACATCAACGCCCGATTTTACATAAATGAACTATACTGAGTTGCATTTAGAAGGACTACGCCACTCTGAGCAATCGATATTTGAACATTATAACATTATTAATCGTAATTCTTCTTCTTCTAAATAGCTCTCCAGGGGTATTAACGACTGAAATGAACATTGTACAATGTACATGGTGCCATATTCTGTATGCATGATCAATTTTCGAAGTATAAGTATCCTGCTCACATACACGTAGTCGTATGACATTTATGAAACTCATTCAATCGTCTCTAGATCCATAAGAACGAATTAAACAAATTGTCAATATAACCAATAAGTATAAATATCGATACTCAGTGGGTTTCTGAATGTTACTCACTCGTGTAGTTTTCACATTTATCCAATGTTATTTATGCAATTGTCAAGTTTAGCTAACGTTTATATTCGATTGATAGTTTTATTGTGGCAATTAAGATTTTTATTACGCGTTTTTTTTTAGTTTTAATTGGAAGACTTATTTAAAGTACAAATTGTATTTTTTACAATTTATACATAATTTAACATAACCGATATATTACTCGCTTGGGATTTGGGGGAGGGTGGGGGTAAAAAACCATTCCAACAAACATCTCGCAGTAAGCATTATACCATTGTTTTTCAATCTTTTCAAACAAGCTTTCCACGCGAAACAGAATTATACGTTTGCCCTTTTGGTGAGATTGTTTGGTAAAGTGGTACCAAAGCATGCTCCAATGCCTATGAAGTGAAAGTTTGCAGCAAAATGTTATTATATTACCAAAAGGGGTGATCAGGGCTGACGGCACCGCAAAAGGAAATTGGTTAAATTAATTTTGTATAGACAAGAGTTTCTTAGTGCAATATTAGGCCGTGGTCGGATGTTCTAATTCCGTTAAATACTTTCAGTCTGCTGGGAATTAAAAATTGAAACCAAATTAATTAGATATTGAGCTTTTTGTTTTTATTTCAGATTTGTTTCCGAACACAATTGCTCTTAATTTATTTTTCAATCGACAGTTCGATATCAAAACTTTGAAATTTATAGATACAATTAGAATATCTTTATATAAAAAATTCCAGTGTGAGTGCGTTTGTAGTTCCTCCCCTTCTAAACGGCTCGACCGATTTTTATTTTTATTTTTGTATTCATTGGATAAAAGGATGATTATTACTTATTAGCCATAGTTGGAACCCGGTAGGTGGTGTTGATGTCAAAATTGTGCCTGACGGTATTTTGGATCAACGGAATTTAAAAAAAAACTTTCGCTGGGCATTAAGATAAACTTATTTCAACACTTATTATTAATTATTTTATAGATTAAAGAGGTCTAACTTTATTAGTTTTGTTAATTGTTAATCTTCTAATTATATTTCAAAAAATATAGTTTTATTAGCGGGGTATGTGGCGGATTAAAGTTCGCCGGGTTTGCTAGTAAACATTATAAAATTATATAATACTCTATGTTCTGAATATAACTACAAATTTAATAAATCAATTTTCATTAGACAGTTGTATACACATCAAACCCCAACTGACACCCGTTTCCCCTCATCATATTCTCACCTGCATTGCACCCGCACTCATTATACTGCAGTGTATTAATGCTGAGTGGTATACGCGCACACAAAATTGTGTATTTAGGACGTGCACATCACTTGATTGAGATAATTTTGATAGGGATTACTTTCGGTCGGTGGACAAACCGATTACACTTTGATAATCCCGTCGAAAATGTCCATTACGAGGCGGTCCATTTCAACGCATCGATTTAGTGCGAAACTATTACTCGAGTAGGTATTTGAGGATTTACCGCCTAAGTGCTTATTGAAATAAATGGACAAAATTGGATAAATTTGTATTTACATTGAACAATTGTGCATTACGAGTGCCTGTGGTAATCACTCAGTGGATGGGCTCAAAATCGCATACATCACAAAAATATCGCTGAACTTGTGATTTTGGATGTAGCTAGACTTTAAATTAAAACAATTGCTTCCAATATTGCACTTGCCAGTATGCATGGATAGTATTTAAAAAAAATTAAAGAAATCGTCTCATTAAATTCAATTCCTTTAAAACCCTTTAATACTACACGGGACACGAATTCAATAGGAATTACAAATGAAACGTTGTTTAATACTTGACAGATTAGCCCAAAAAGACAAGTAACACACGCCTATCTTCAAACAATCAATTAATACTAGATTTAGGATGAAACCGTATTGTCCGATGTACTTCCAATATCATATATTATACACAAGAACACAAACTTTTTTGTCGACCGTCGCGTTGTATTTCATGCAGTTTCTAAACTCGCACAACATTGATTGTATGTAATTTTGGTGAGTTAAACCACTTCCTTTACAAAGTTGTGCAAAAGTTTTCAATTTTATTTGATTGCACAGTCCCTGTAACAAGAGTTTCCGGCCTGGCAAACAGCTTTTCGGCTTTTGGCTTTGTAAATTATAGCGCTAGTGAACAGAGCGTCCATAAAATAAACTAATGGCTCAAGGTGCATGAGCCTTCAGATATATAAACGTACACATATATGTAAAAGTGAAAGAAACCAAAGTTCTTAAGCATCGATTTGATTTCCATTGATTGGACCCTAAACAAAACGAGCGCAAAAATGGCATTGTATTCATGGCACAAGACGGTGTATAAATGTGTACACGAAGTGTGGTATGATGAGTGTGGAGTGGGGTCGGTGGCGATGGGTGCGAGGATTGTATAAGTATATTGCTGTAGTTATACGCGGTAAATGGATGCAGGGAAGAGATGAATTTTTTCTGGGTTAGAGGCAAGGGTGTTGATGCAGGAAACCATCAGCACAACTGAGGGAATGGCATCGACCATTTTCCCATAAAAATGAATCACGTTCATCGCAAATGGTGTGTGGGATTACACGAATGTGTCAATTAATGATCAAAGATAAGAGCAACGTATAAAAAGGAAACGCTTGCGGGGATAATGCGAAATGTGAGATTTTGCGTTGATAGGGAAAACAGTGAGAAAATAGGATGAACGAAAATTGGTGTCTGGGAGGCTTAACAGACTAGAGGATCAGAAGATTTGATTATGTATTTACCGAAAATTCTCAAACAATACGTGAAGAAAATAATGATAAGTAAATGTTATTGTTTAAGTATATGAATATAGAGTATAGCCAACTAATGGGCGTGAATACATTAAAGTTAAGGATGCACATTGACGGACGCGTTGACGCGTCAGGATATTTTGGAGCGATCAATATTGTGGGACGCTTAATTTTTATGTCCAAATTTCCAATTTTATGAGATTTTCGGTACTCTTACTCATCATTTATATTTTAAGGAAATTTCTTAACGAGTTTATACGCGGATCACAATTTTCCATTACACCGCATCTAAATTAATTTGTCCAGCCGTCGATGGACCTTTGAATTCAATTCGTCCCCTTAAATGCCTTACAATTTATTGGCGCCATTTGGAATAATTTGCAACAATATACACAACCGCCTGACGATAACAATAACGTCAGAACGGAATTTCCTTCAAATAAGTGCATGTTCTAAATGCATTCTAGCCCTAATATTGCGTGGCGCTGTACATATGCATTCGTGTCGCGATGTAGTTTTCATGTTCCATCAAATAAAATACACATAATTATGGAGAAATGAATGGCGGAAAAGAAAATTTCAGATGTAGTTAGAGCACCAAAAGTATTTAGTAAACAGACTGCATGCATGTGTACTATGTAGAAAGTAGGGACGACAGGATGAAGATAAGGGGGCAGCCAGGGAAAAGCTGTGTATTGTTATGGTCGGCGAGCGTGCATCCGATGCAAAAGCGACTTGCACGATTTAGCATTACGCGGCAGTTTTGCAGGAGGGCTTTGGGCTGTGGCATGGCACTGCAACTTCGTTTTATGATCGCCAACCACCCACTGCCATGTATATACAATACATATGCACGAAATGCAATTTAAACGAATATTAGGTTGGCCAAAGTTTAATTACAGTTGTTGAAAGTGCATGCATATTATTTTGTATTTAATGTGGGTACTGGGTACTATCTCGAAGCGAGGTTTTTATTGGTATGACAATGCCATTTGTTTTTTTGTTCTATTTAAATGGAATACGACAGGGGTTATCCATTAATAAATAAGTTGATGTTCATTTTGTAGTGAAATGGATCTCGAAGTTGTTGTTTGTTTTAAGAATCATAGGGCATAAGCATTTAGCTGGTAATTGACAAAATGATACAATGTTGTTCGAAAGTGATTGCATTGTGAAGGAAAGCTTTTGAAAGCTTTCTATAAAAAAGATAAGAAGACTGTGTATTTAACTAGATTGAGTTTTTATAAAAGCACCGTGGTGACGGCTAATAAATTTCCTAAAAAATCTTTGCAACAAAAAAAACACGTACATATTACACTTCGCCTTCAGCCTAGTGCATCCAAAAATTCAGAAACAAAAATAACAACACAATATCTAGTGTTCCTTTAGCGTCGATTCCCTTAATGCCGCAAATATATCGGCAATGCGTAGATTTATCTCGTCGGCAAGCAATGTGCTCATATATGCATAGAGAATGGTTACAAATCAAGGTGCGAAAATAGATAGCATCTTGGCCTACAGGCTACACCCATACACACATATGATGCAAATAATATAAGAAAGGGCACAACACTGATGCTGTGAATATTATAATGGAATCAGGTAGAGACTATACTCAGAATGGCATCCGTGATGAAGATGCATGTGGGCGAGGTGAGGTCTTATGGTTATATGTAAATTGGTGCGGGAGGCGACAAAATATGTTGTTAAATGGAAATATCTTTTTGATAAGCGAAAATTGGATTTTCAATTCATGATAGCTTTTTCCAGTTATCGTTTCTTGTTTTTCTCTTTTGGTAGTATTCCGTTTTTGTTTCCTTCTTCGTTTTTTTACGCAAAGGAGTGACTATTAAACACGTATAAGGTTCGCGCCGTCCTCTGTACATGACTGAAGCAACGTTAACCCAGTTTGCACATGTTTGCTTAAAGTGGGACTGAAAATATGGTAGCATCGTTATACAGCGTCAAAAATCATTTCATGTCTCGATCGATACACTAGATGTTATTAATATGATAAGAACAATATTTATACAGATAAACACATTGAGGGCAAAGCAATTCCGAAATTACGAAAAGCGCTCAAACCACAATTTTACACCGCATGTATTTTCCGGTGTGTTCACGTTTAACACTGCACGTATATTTGGCTCATTTTCTACCCCAAAGCGTTTGATCTAATTAATATTAATGGGGGATGTGTTTGTATGTTGTTTAGAGGAAAATTTTGTACGAAACAAAAAGCTCAACAAATTGCTAACATGTCACACTGGTCACTTTATTGTGCTTTTCAAATGTAATGTTATGATATTGATTAGTCACAGTCAGCAACGCTAATTGAATGGGAGAAGTAGGACAATTCTGATACTAATAATAATTATAATAATAATAATATTAAAGACTAACGCATTAATATGAGTTTCTCACAGATGAAATCCTTTTCTTAAAATAAACAACAAATAAATATTTATACTCGATGATTGAAATTGAGCAAAAGTTTCAATTATGTCTGCGGGGCGATCTAAACAAAACTTCGACAAAAGTTTCCTTTCACTGTGTGTACCTTTAAGCTAAAGCTTTCAGTTCGAGCGCGGACACACAATGAAAAGTTGGTAAACTTTGTCCTTATACTTTTTGATTGTGTTTCTCGAATTATAAATTATTTTGTGATCTAAAAGACTGTATTAAAGTAATAAACAAATAATGCGGAACTTGCGGTTTACTGCAATGAAGTTGTGGAAGCGTGATCGCGCGGTCACAGATTTACTGATTTATGGTATGAAAGCGTAAACGAAACTTGAACAACGGAATCTTCCAGAGTTTATCCGCACTTGTTGTTGAATAAAGTTTGCTTGGAATTGAAGTACATTTTATTACGTAACTCAATTCTATAAGCACGAGCTCTGTAAAATTTCTTTCTCTGTTCCATTCTTATTTTTAAATTAGGTGTGCAGTTATAGAAGTGTGCAAAAATTAATATGGCGTTTTTATTGATTAAAAATGTGAACTTTTTTGTAATTATTTTATTTTCACATCAAATCTTTCTTAAAATTGACAAATTAGTCTGAAAAACTCGTTATTTAATACGTGTGGAATTCTTACGTTTCCCATATCCTATATATTTAGTAAAGAACACTTTACTCAAATTATTTATTTCCATAAAAGCATTAAAACTGGCGCTTGAACCACCTTGTCCTACGCCCTTAAAGTTTAAAATCGTTTAAATTTGAAACTCTCTAACCTACTTACTGATGAGAAGATTAACCAAATTGATAACGGGACGAAACGTAAATGTCTGGATTTTGAAATTTAGTGTGAAACACGCGACGTAATCTTCTAAATTATTTTCAATTTCTCTCTCCATATATTTACCCTCTTATTGGCCTTGATTCAGAGAAATCATTTGCTACGATGTTGACGCCAATGGAAAATTGCCGAACGGAAAGTGAAGCAATACACAAGAGAGAAAAAACAGAAAAAAGGCCTATAATTTACTATAGATAGAGGGGAAATGTTTCCTATAATAATTTAAAGGCAAAAAAAGCGACATAACAAAACAAAAATGTAAAAATGCCTCCACTGGGTGTCATCTTTCTTTTGCGTTCAACCTTTTCTACTCTTGATAATATACACTTCATACCGCCAAAACGTTTTTCTCTAGTTGAGAAATCGGAAATTCTGTAAATTTGTGTTAGAATACGCGCCACACATACTTTTGACAACACTTCGCCAAGAAGGCCAGGAAAATTGCGTGGAAAATATAGCAATACCATACACCCAACTAACAAGATGTGTTGATATATAGGTGGCTGATAAATGATTAAGGGAAATACTCTTCGACTACATTGCCTGATAATCATCAGTCTCACGGAAGTCTTTCAGGTAAATCAAGAAACGGAAACTGTAGAGTGCGAAATTAAGGTGATTGCCATTTGGGATAATCAGAGGGGAGTAGTAGCAATGTCGACTATGAAAATTTATCCACAATGATTAAATAATACATAATAAGCTTTGGTGTTTAATGCGTATACCAAGGGCGACGCTGTAAATGAAACTGTTATACCAAACAGCTTTTAATGATGCCTTTCTCGAGCACAACATTGGATTATACGACTATAATGTTTACCCGTACCTCTTCGCAGGAATGCTCAAATTAAACGATTATATCAATATTAATCTAAAAGCAATCGGATTAAAGTGCTGAATTATCTCATACAGCGATAAATGAGCGAACATCTGAATAGTTATAAACGAAAATTCGATAAGGAAGCGTTCAGCATTGCGATACTGCAACACGCATTCTGCGTTTATGTCAACCACTATTTTAAGTATTGTACATTATCGTGCTCTTATTCCGTTCAATAAAGTCGATCTGCATCTTTTTTCACAGTCCTTATGTATACACAATATTTACATCCGCAATACATTTCCCAACTGCACTTATTTATCATATCTTCTATGTAGTCATATATATAAGCTCTCCTTCACTGCTATATGTGTGTATGGATCAGTCGAAACATGGATATGCAATAAACATTGATTTTGAATGCCAGCCACATCACCCACAATTCATCTCTGTTTACAAAAAAAAACACTTCTCCCAGACCCACCCTTTTACGTCAATACACATTGAAGGGGTATCGATTTACCATTGTGCAAAATTACATTACACACAATTTAAGTTACAGCAACAGAGACTGTGTTTGGGTTTCCAATACTCACATAATATACAAAATATTTAATGTGAAACTGGAAGAGTTTCCCAAGAATCCAATTTATAGTGCTTTTATGTTGGAAACATTTTAATGTGTGTCTTTCTGTCTTTATCCCCGCGCGGTTTTTGCTAAATTATACCAATCATTCGGTGTACGCTCAAAGAGAATTTTTTTAGTTAAGTATTGTAAAATCTTTTGTGCAGTGCTGAACGATATGAAACGCATCGCAGCTAATGCACCAAATTAACAAAAGACACTCATTATTGTATTAAACGTATTTTATATAAAGACTTCATGAAACAATATAAACGCAGGTACACGAAACACTTAATTACGGAAAAAGGTGAGCTCTTTCATCGTTAAAGTTTTGTGTCTATGAGCACAATCTTATACATCAATTTAATGGTGAAACTTTGACAATTTGTTCGCAGCTTAAATACGTATATACAAGTTTGGAAATTTATACACCAAAATTAGGGATGGGAAATGAATATTAGTTCGTTGTGACATCGTGCACGTTTCTGAAATGCTATTTTTGGGAATTAGTGACGTAATAAACATTCTCCACAAAATATTTTTTATAATACATAGTAATGACCACGATTCTTAAATAAGTTTGACATTTTTTTTTTGTTCGATATTTTAAATTTTAATAAATTTATTGAATATACTGCTTTGTTATCAGGTTTTCTTCAAAAAATATTATTATAAATAGATTGTACAGGATGTCATAAACGGTTACATATTTTGATTTAATTTCCACCAATATTCTAAGAAAAATGTTTGTCCCAGAATATAAAAATAATATTAAGGCCAAAACTTTCTGACTTGGAGCTATCAAAGTAACTCTTATAAGAAATGGAAGAAGATACGGAACAAACATTAAAATTCCTGCAGTAATTTATTATTAGCGTCCTTTGTATTAGTAGCTTAACGATTGCTATTGCCAATACACTATCACAAATTTCCAACCTTTCATTAAATATGTTTAAGTTAAGATTCATGTGTTCTTAATGATTTCATATCATGACACGATAATCATTGCCATAGGTAAATATAAGCTGAAAACAAAGTTTACAGAAAACAAATTACATTCCAGCTACAACAGACATAGTTTTATGTGTACCTTACAGTACACGTAGTGCAGCGCTCGATGGTTATAAAAGCCAAACATTCTGCATTCATTTACAAGTGCTTGTAACCGAGATGCGATGTTAACTGTCCCAAACGACCCCAAACAAAGTGTCACTTCTGCACAAGCACATTACTGTTACAGCAAAGCAACCCAGCCCAAACGTTATACGATCGTACACACATACATGGCAACATAAAATATGTGTGCATAAAAAGAACCCCCTGAAGAAAGACGCAATCAAATGTATTCTGCATATTAAGAAGTACAAAAGTTTATGTACAGCAAAAAAAAAAAGTACGACAGAAATGGCAAAGTTGTCAAGTGACTTCCATTGAAATCCGCAGTACTTAACCGATGTACGTGACATACCCAAACTCACTCAAAGTCGTACCCCACAGCAAACCCTCGCACTCCTTGTGGCTTGTCACACAAAGACTCACCATATTTTATGCACACACACATTGCGGAGACTCGACTGTGTTGCACATATGGACACTTTGTATGTATGCATGTTGTTATATTTGGTATATTAGTTGTGTATTGTGGGGAAAGAAATGCAAACGTTGGAGGAAAATATGGGAAAACCATGATGGCCAAAGAGGAGGAAATTCAAACAAATTTTCCATTTGTTTCAACACACACAGCACAAAGTGGCACACATTCTTCAAATTGGAATCCGTATTCAGTGTGTGGCAGGGCAGGCCACGCGGGTGCGATAGGATGGCAGTCATTCACTCATATAGAATATACTCGGCAGCCCAGCAGCGTGGCGGTGTGGCGGAAGTGTGCGGGTACACCAAACTACAAAACAGCAACGGTGGTAATAACAAAGCAGGGTTGAAGCAACTTGCAACTTGCTGTGCACACACAAAAAAGCACTGAAGCCAAAGAGACAAAATGTACGTTGATTCGTATACTTGCAATGTACTCGTGCAGTACCGATAGTATGTGTTTTCGTACACGTATAAAGAGTCGAGAAAGGAATTGAAACAAGTGAAGGCAAAAGAAATTGGACAAGCGACGAGAAACTGGCTGGAAGTTTTCACAACAAGGTTGGAAAAACAAACACTCGCACGAATGTACATAAAGGAAACTTTATGCAGACAAAGTGGAAAATTCAATAATGAAAAACAAAAAATGAAATAAAATGAGAAGAGGACGGGAATGTAGCTTCCATAGAATACACAATATAGCCAAATGTATCAAAACATGACGCTTTTGGGGTTTGCACAAATGGTGGTGGGATGGTGGTAAGTAGTGCTGCTTACATGAATGTTTACGTGCGGTTCCACAAATATGTGTAATTCGTCGTCAAAGTTGTACATATTAAATAAAGGCACGTGTAGCATATTGGTTTGGAAAATATGAGACGACAAAAACTTATCAATGTTTAAAAATTAAAATTATATAAAAAAAGAATTCAAAGGACTTTTGATTTATCAATATTTTTATTTTTAGATTTTGATAATTTTTCACATTGTTCCTCAATTATAAATTTAAAACACGTACTTAAATATGGCATTTTATTAGCAGCATCGTTCGTATTTACCATAAAAGACACACATATTGGAAACAACATAATTTCATTTGGCAATATTTGAAAATTTTGAGTCAATAAATCGTTTGATCAGGAAGTTGAAAACATGAGAAGTCAAAAGAAAATTGCTGAATAAAAATCATGCAATTTTATCAGGAAACGAATTGAAAGAGAAAGTCCAAATATGTACGAGTATGACCATTGACCATGATAAGGACGATAAATGTTATAGTGTTGTGTGTTAGAAATAGCTCAAGTCATCGCTTGATTTAGATTATTGCATGGCCATTGACCCTACTCTCTTTTTAAATATTTTCCGATAATCATGTCGTTGAATGAGGAGATGGCAAATTTTTTGTGATCACCAATGCACAGAAGGTTAATGATTTGGTCGGTTATACACAAAATTATTTGTAAACTTCACATCACAACATCAGTTCCTTTTAATTCTTGATTGAATTTTCAATTTTGTCACATGAAAACTCACTTAGCTTTCATTTATTTAATTAAAAAAATCGTAAGAGGTATTTTGAAAAATCATTTTCAGCATACCAATTAGCAAAATTTTAGGTATATGGCGCATTACCAAATCTAGTCCATCTGCGTATCCGAAAATATAGAGATGCACCAATCCTTAATAAATTTGGTACGACGTGTATTAAATTATGAAATAAAAAATGCTCAAAGACCAAGCAGAGCGAACTAATCGCGACCAAAATCACCCAGATCGAATATTCCCATCACGAAACAAGAAACAAACTTCAAAATTAAAAGAACATTTTTGGTTAAGTACTCACATTTTTATGAGAAATACATTTGGTTTTCTTTTTCATCTCTTTTTTTATGCATGTATGATGTAGGTACCTATACGTATGTATGCGACCATTATGGTGGCAGAGAGCAGCAGAAATAAAAACTCCGAATAACGGAAAACCAGGAAAACTTTTACATTTCTTTAGGACACAAATATATATGTTTATACAGAACAGATGAGGGCTTCTGCCTCGCCAGCAGCCTTGATGCGGTGCAGTATGGGAAGATGAGGGCGATGCGGAGAAAACATTTTGCTGGGCGCCAGCACAAGACAACTTTCAGCAATTTTCATTAAATTTTGAAACAAGATGGATAAAGTGAAATAAGCGAAAAGTTCTTAATCTGAATTAGAGAGGGCAAATTACTAAAAAGCATAGTAAAATACAAAGTGCGTATACGAGCCGAAACGCATGTCGCAAAGTGTAAATCTGTGGCGCTGAGTACATATTTTACGTGATAAGATTTTGATTAAGAAATGACATAATTATTACGCGTGGAAAAGAAGTGAAAGTGTCGCATTCCATCTATTACTTGCTTTCATCCCCTATCATGCGGTTAGCTCACGTATTTATTTTATAACTCTGTTTGTTAGACTTTTCTCGTTGCTTTTCTTTGGATGTAGAGTGTACATATTACCTCTGTTTATTTCGGCATTGGTTTGAGTTGGTCGTATAAAATAAAAGTCAGACGAGGACGCGACGTATAAATTCCGAATTAGGGGTGAGTGCAAATGTCACACACGCAGCAAAGTAAATATGTGACATTTCGTTCTGCAATGCAGGATTAAGATGTAGGTACACACATAACCTCAATGGTGGTACACGATTCACGAACTGAAAACAGAAAATGAAAGGACAACACTGGCATGTTGTTTATACCAGCAGTGCGACTTACAACAGCCCCCAATGTTGCTGGTGCAGAAAAGAGTCACTAGTAGACATATATTACATTTACATGAATACATATACGAATAAAGCTTTTATTTTTTCCTGTGCGCTTTGTGATGTTTCTGCCAAAACGATATAACCCTTGTGAATTTTTCAACACCACTAATCGGCAAATTTTATTACGTTTCCCAGGGTGGGTAATAAATTTTTAGGTCTTCGCTTCATTTCTGCTCTGTTTTATGAGTGTACGTCGTGTGCGACTATGCGTCTTCTATGGTACTCATTTTGCCGTCATTTTCGACCCTCATACTCTCCAAATATGTTGGGGAGGGAGGGTGGAGGGGGGTATGCTTATCCTTCTTTGATGCCAATGTGTGTGCGTGTTTATCCTTTTATACCCTCATTGCCTGTAGCATCCGAAAAACTCATTCCACAACAAAATATTGCACGCAGCAACAAACCCATCGTATCCACTTGCTTAACTCGGTTACAAGATGAATATGTGAGAATTAGAATCAAGGTGAACTGAGCCGGAGTGGGTGGATGCATGTAGGTGATAACCATGACAGAATGATGGAGATGGAAAAATAAGATGTAAGACCTTTAAATGACATCCAAAAGGGGGAGGAAGTAAAACATAAAAACGTAAGAAATTGCATTTGTTAAATATTCACGATACAGTGCCCAGAATAGGAGCATGTGCCGAAACCACTTTTGTATAGGGCCGAAATTGCAGAAGAATTGGGGGGAGGGGGGGGGCGCTAAACAGTTTCATGTGCTTCATTATATGACGACGAAATCCTATTGCTCTCTATTTCATCAAGATCTCCCTTCACAACAAAAGTGCATTAATATTTGATGAAGTAAAAACAAAAATGTAATCCCATTCGATTCCTGCTGACTGCAATGAAACGACCCCACAAATGACTTATGGTCGCTTTAACATGGCAAATAATTTTAATTACAAGAATGCAGTCGGTTAATCATTATTAATCGTCTATCCCATGTTCCGACACATACACATACTCATCCATACACACATTTATTCCGCAATACATAGCGACTTCTTTTCCAAATGTAATTAAAGCTCTTTATTATATTTACTTCCAGTGCTGTCGACATTGTTAGTGTCTACCCCCATTTCACATGATACGTTTTTGCACTCATTATACCAGTAACATTGGCTAAAAGGTCTCAGATGGCGAAGCCATTGTTACTTTATACAAAATTTATGTTTATGAGCTTGCTTGATTATATTGTATATGTGTATAGTTTAATGGGGATTGAGTATGGCACAGTTGTCGAGTAAATCGGTCGAGGTGAGTAACTTGAAACTTCAAATCTCTTTAAATCTTCCCAAGAGCCGCTGCAATGTTATTTAGCGCGCATATAGGGCGGCAAAGTTTTATTAGAAGAAGCTTTGGTGTCTGAGTAATATTCCGTTTTGCAAAAGGATTGTAAATAAATTTTGAAATTCTTCTTTTCACCCAACCATAGCGGGATTAATATAATTATGTAATAATGTTTTTTACAAAATAATGTCAGTCAGACCTTAGAGTCTTTAGCGTTTTGATGATTCCTCGATACAGCGATACCTCATAAAATCGTCGTGCAGACTACATTTAGGCGTTCTGAATTTTTTCAAGAAGCGCCTAAATTTGTTGAATATTTTTCATGATGTGTGAAAGAAGCTGACTTTACTCGAAAAGTCGTATGAAAAGATACACTAAGTATTTTGATTGTTTAAAAAATATTTCAACAATCACGGTCTGTTTAATCACACCTCTTTTAAATTTACCTTATACAAAATAGGTCGACATTCAAAATAACCAAAGTTAAATGGTTTTACGCTTAACCCATCTTAAAACTTATCGCCCATGTCAAATGGCAGTGACGTTATTATTTTTTAAATTGGCAAACTCGAATTTTGTGCATGGCATGGCATTTTGTTTTCAAAGCTCGCTAGTCGCTACTAATTCACTCACTCACACTCCCTACATTCCCGACTGCATGTTCATTGTTCAATATGCAGCAGCTGGCGACCACATATCCAGCTATAATAGTCGACGACGCCGCCTTTGTGGCGAGCCAATGTGGCGCTTAGCATACAGCAATTAAGGAAATTGGCAAATTATTTTTTTTTCATAATTTTTTTTTCATCTTTTCATGTTATGTAATAAATAATTGTTTTTGATATTTTTCTAATTGGCACGAACTGATGAATGCGGGAAAAGGACATTCGTGCAAGAGCATGCTGTATTTGTATCTTTTGTCATGTTGATATTTAACTCAAAAGTAATAATTTTTTGATTGCGTTTTTGTTTAATTAGTATTTATGGCATCTCATATGTCTGAGCAATTCATATAGTGACAGTTTACTTTTTATTACATTATCGTTCGTGACATTTAATGAGGTTTAAAACAACACAGTTTTAAGCAACTGCATTTCATGAAAATCAATATAAGACTTTGTATGAGAATTGTTTCCACCATGTCGTCGTGTAAATTTTATAAGAATTCTATAAAGAAGCTTTATATAACCCTTAAACCAAAAATTTAACTAAGACCCTTGTTTATAAATATAAAACATGTTTTTTTAGGTCATGATAAAATAACATTTAGTTTATCATGGTCGATAGGAAATCTGTTGCATCATGTTCTCGAGGATAAATATTGAATCAATATAATATATTTCCGCATAAATACTGCATATATTGCTCAGCTGTAATTCAAAATAAATCAGGAGAAATACAAATTCAATTCAACAAAATGAAGTCCGAGAGCTTTTTAGATGTTCAATGATTTTAATCCTTGAAATAGTTGTGGTCTGACTGCTGCAACATTTAAATAATAAATACAATTTCGTAAAACAAATCTTCTCCAAATCCCAAAAAAAAAACTATTTCTTCAATTTAAAAACTTGGAGTTTATTAACCAGAGATACAAAATGCTAAATGCAATCTGCAGCACACAAACCACTCAATGGCGTTTCCACCCTCTTGATTGTTTAAGAACTTTTTCGAAATTTCCCTAAATAGCGCGACATGATCCCATCATCATTCAATCAAAAATAAATATTCAAAATCGTGTTATCCGAGACAAAATCTCCTGAATGGAAGAAAAATATATACGCTTTCAATTTTCATCTTGTTCGAGTGCACGATTATTATTTTTTTCAGCTTTTCAGTATTCCATAACAAACTGTAAAAGCGCTGCGACGAAAGAAAACCGCAAAATTTGTCGGTGAGTATATTTTTGTTGAATGAGAGGGAAAATAAAAAGAGAACAACTATTTACAACAGATGACTGAATTGAAGGATTATCTCGAATGAAATCTGTTTTTCCAATTGAAAGCACTTTCATATCGCAGCGATATACTTTTTTTAAGCATTCCACCCCACTTTGCCGCCGCACATCGCTTCTCCACTCATGTGCACACGTTTATATCCACATAGATTATGGGCCCCGGCATCGCATGCACGCATTCCGCTTTTCCAGCCATGAGAGGATAATGCGATAGAGGAATTATTATCCACAAACGGATTAAAGTGGGTGGTGGTTCAATATGGACGCGCCATGAAAAACTATTATTATGAGTTAAAATAATTGAAAAAATAATTATAATGAGTAAAAGAGTTCTTAATTGGAAAACAATTAAAAGTTTTTGCGTTCGTCCAATTAACATTTCAGCAAATTTCCACCAAAGAATGCTAAGCAGCCATGCATGTTGGTGTGGATTACAATTACAATAATAACAAAAATGCTTCGTGTGCTACTGAAGTAATAATGTCCTTATTTTCAGGAAAATTCTCGACTTTCTTCTTTTTTTATATACCATAAGGCAGTTTATACTTTCTCCGTCTTTTGCGATAAAAACTACCGTCTAATCAGCATCCAACTACCACCCTTACTGCATAAATACACGAGCTCATGAAAAACGTGTGTGTATGTATGCGTGTTTGAAGATGCGGGGGTTCGGTTTAAATAGACGCTGTTTTTTCCTTACATTATTTGTATGCTTGCTCCATAGTCTGGTCCGTCTTCGTCCAATACTTCTTCGCATGTTCTCGTCTACGACACACAGCGTTTGTGAGTGGGTTGTTTTTTTGCTTGGTAGCTACTTCTGATTGAAATTCAAGTCAAGAATCCAATAAGGACTTTCAGCAATAAGATTCTGATCCATGGCCAAAGCACAAAACGTTGAACATACGCGAAAACACAAACGAAACTAAAGGATGTGCTGTATATTAAATAGAGGACACCGGGACCGACAAGAAAGAATGCTAGTAAATTTTTTTTTAAGATAACCTAACAATTCTTAATATTCAATAATCAGTATACTTCGTGTTTATTACGTAAATATTAATTATTAAGCTTCATTTTGTTACAATATTTTTAAATCATAATTTTATTGCAAAAATTGGATGTGTTCGCTAGAAAAGCATTTTGTGTTTTGAATAATACAAAAACAACAGAATTTGAATTAATAGAAATCCGGAATTCTAGAAATAAAAGCAAGTACTTAGTTGCATTTTATTGTATACACACATTGAAAAACATATTGACAGGATTTAAAACTGTCCTGCCCTGTGTTTCTTGCAACTATAGCGTTTATCTTTCTTGTTCATTTATTTGTTTGAAATTTTCATAATCGAGGTACAATCATTTGTGTCCTGTACGAGCTTTCTCCGGTAGTCATTTAGCTGGTAAAATCAAAAGGGAAGCTGCAAACGGGCAGGCCGGAAAATAACAGTTCATTCCATGGTAAACACCGTGATACAGAGGGGTCTACACACGGTGCAGAGCGACGCCGACAATGACGACAATTCGTATACATCGTCTATTGAACAACGCAGCATCAGAGTATTACAAAATCAAGGCACAAGTGGAAAGAAAAACATTGGAATTGTTGAAAAAACATTGAAACGTAACGATGGTCTGGCGATATGTGGATTGGATAAAATGGGGAAAAAAACGAGAAGAAAAAGCAAGAATAAACTCTCACACAGACTTTCACATGCAATGGGCACGTACTGCGAAATTGAATGCCATACAAAGAAAAATCACTGTCAATCGACGGAAAATTGAATCGGAAAACTCTTTTGTGTTGTGATTTTGATCGGTTTATTTTTTGAGGGTCATGTATGCATTGGAAGATTGTGTTTGCGTTGACTTGGGAAAGTGTTGATTTTATTTAACTTATATTATTTTAAGCCTCAGTCTTATTAAAATGTCGTTTGTGTACCTTTTTTAATTATTTTAACTGGACTTATACTCTGGATATTTCTTTTAAACTCCTGAAATATAAGTAACGAACATTGCATTATTTTAAGTTGCACAAATTCCCAAAGTATAATATTGCTCAATATTTTATATACACGAAAATACATATTCCAAATTAAAATACGCAACGTCTATAGGAACTTCTGCACTGGTTCAGTGTACAATGTACGTGCGCTAGGCATAGGTACATCAAAATATACTTCCCAACCTGTTGTTGAATTCATTTGTCAAGATTTACTCTGACATCCTGTGTCGTTAATTTGAGAAACGCATAGGCAGTTCCACCACCCATTCGCAATCATTAATCACATTTGTTTGTTTGTGATCTGAATAACTTATATCATTTCTGTAATTGACTGAGTGACATCCCCTAATACTATTGTATTTGTAATAAATGCCACTTCTTTCAATCAGTATAGTAGTTCACTTTTAGACTTTTTCATTGAACGTTAACGTATGTATTGTTTTAATGATGTTAAAAAATTATGTACCATATCGAAAATCATTGGTCGCTGTAGATTATAATAATATTCAAAACAAAGGGGTGTAGAATCTGATGCTGGGGTAATGGTATGAGGCCGAAAGGTATTAGCACCTGTGACTGATTTAAATGCGAATTAATGGGATGCAAAAAATTGACACATTTGGCAATGAATAAAATGGAACACGGCATCTGTTCGGGGTTCGTTTTGAATAAGGATTATTTTAAATCAATATCAATATTGTTAAACTACATGATGTTTGTTAAACTTTTCAATTATCAATTGGGGTAAAATGGGTAGGTGCAATAAAGTCAAAAACAATTTTGTACACTATTTATAAATATTTGCTCAATTGAGTGGATGAGTTCTATTTATCAAAAGCTTTAACCAACTCTTCTTAAAAATATACGAGGTACTAAAAACTATTTCTTTTAAACTAAAACACATATTATAGCTACTGTAAGGTTTGTTAAATATAAACTTGATAATATAAACAAATAATTTATTTTATTATTAATATTCAAAAAATGTATTTTTACGCCAATTCTGAAATGAATAATTAAATTATATTTATTGTGAGTTTAGAATTCAAACGTGAATTTCTATAAAACATTAACACTCCTGAATATTTTTCCAATCATTTTCCTCACCAACAATACACTTAAAATCAGCATTGACATATTTGGTGATGCATAAAATGCGGGTCATCGCGTGTGACATCTTCCCTGTCATAACGATTACCATCATACTACATGTAAGTGAGCGACACCACTGCACAATATACTTATCAATCAATCGCTACCATGCAACAGTTTTCTTCAATGCAAGACGCCTATTCGAGTATGACATATTGTATGTTATTGCACTATCGAATCATCATCATTTATATTCATGGGTGTGTCACATGCATCCTTATTCATCCTTAATTTAATGTTATTGTCTTTCAATTGCATTTTAATGGAACGATGTTGCGACAAGTATTAATCATTTTTATTACCGTTTGCTTCGTTGCTGGCTGTCGCGTTATAAAGTTGGTGATTTTTTTTTCACCATTTTTAATGCTATTCAATTGTGAAAGTGTTAAAAAATATGAAGTTGCTCTTCAGTTTATATCCACTTAAATAAAGGAAATAAAAAAATGGATACATAAATACGTAGGTAGCAAAACAAATGAAAGAAGTATGAAGGAGACGCGGATATATCGCCGTTCCCGGTCTACATACTCGTCTACCGAGGAGGGGTGATCCATGCGGAACTGTGATGCATATGGGTGTCGTGTGCACGGGGTGGATGAATAAAACGAAACACACATAAGTTGAAAATAAATTTCTGTCACAAGTAGTGAAAAGGATTTTTTGATAAAGGCCATAAATCTAAGTGCAGGATCATATATACTTTTCTTGTTTGGCTTGCTTCGTCCTTTTATCTTATACACAGTCCCATTTACATGAAACTATGCTTGCATATATGAACACTTAGTTTGCGCACAAATGTTATATTCAATTTGAGAGAATGTATATTGTGCGAACAGTGAAGCTCTTTGTAAGCGCTTTTTATCCATCCTTTGCCCATTTTTGAGTTCATCGTGTTCGAATACTGATGGTTGAATTTTGAAAAGTAAAATATGAACAACTTTGTGTACGATGGATAAAATTACAAAACCAGAAAATACGTAGACAAATGGTAAAACTTTCGTCTGCTAAAATGCAAAAACGCAACGCGAAGAAAGCGCGCGGGAGTAAAAAAATCAATGGCAATATCTAAGAATGGATTGTATCAATCTTCATGTATCTATTATATTTCCAAGGTGCATTCCTTTATATCATTTTGTTACTTTCAGTGCGATTTAGTGAATCTTTAAAACAAAAAGCCCGGTAGGGAAAGAGTGCTCAAGCATTTCAAAGTTTTCCAGCATAACTTTATCAACTTTTATTTTGTGTTTTCATTTTTTGAAACTAAAGAATAATGCAACGTAAATATTAAGTTATTGATCACTTTTTGTTCATACGTCTGTAGACATAAATGTGCAGTTAGGAGAAAATACCTCTAAATCGTATGTGCTGTGAGCTCTATGTAACCTCCGGTTGTGTTGCGAAAAAGTTTTGTAAAAATCCTATTGAGGAAGTTTCAAACGACGGCGTCGCTTTGCAGCAAAATACGGATATATTATGTGTGGTGTAGAAAGGGATGACTCAAATCCGTGCTAAAGATCTTGTGGATACATTCTTATAATACGCAACACTAATGTTGAAGCAAACGAAGAAGTAAAAGGTAAGTATTCTGCAATACGAGAAAAGACTTGGCACCCTTTAATGTCCCTAATAGATGTTTGAGGAAATGAAAAGAATGTTTAAACAAATACATGGATCGCTTACATAATATGATTTTGAGGTGAAAACAGAATCGTTTCTTTTAAAATAATCTGGTATCACTTTTGGTCATTAAATTCTGATATTTAAGAGTAAAATCTTTATATCATTAATGTTAATAAAAGGACAAATAACATAGCAGAACATACATTTTTTAATTAACTTGGATTATGTTATAGTATCACAAAACAGGATTAAACATGTTAGTTCCGTTTTATTGTGCTCAATCAGGTTATAAAATATTGTGAAGTAAAAAGAGAAGCAATTTAATTTTATTTCCCAATGAGAGTACTGTGGATTTATCTGTAGCTTCAATGAAGTACAAAATATAATACTTAAAATAGTAAAAATAAAATTTTTACTTTGTTTTTAAACTTCGTTGACTTAATTTTTTTCCTGACAATTTTGAGCGTTACAAAAGTATTAAAAGCTAAAATATCATGTCAAATTATAAAAAAATATGCCAAAAGACAAATATTACAGACACGTATTTAATTTGAAAAATTTATAATTCAAAGAAAACTAATTAGTTTAATCATTCAAAAACAACAACGTTTTTTTCATTTAACCTCCGCAACCGGAAAAACGATGGTCTGCACATTGGCAAGTAGTAGATAAGACGGGAAGATCATAATTAATTCTGGGAAGGAAGCGCACATAAAAAACCAGCACCCAGCTAAATTAAAGTACGAAAACATTGAAAAGAGGCAGCACAAGACCGAAAGTCAAGAATATAATTGTCCAACCACCGACGCAATTTTCTCGCGCCACGCTACATCAACTCACTCATTTTGACATCCGGTCTTGTCATCGCAAAATAACGTCATGAATACAAAATACGGTCTCACCACCCAGCAACCCCTCGCACCAGACACTGCCATCCTGATGGGCAGCTGTACAGCTCTCCCTTGTGCGATGACACGACGAACATACATATGTAGAAAATATTCGCATTGCTCATGATGGCGCACATTCTCACCCCACCTCCATTTTTATTTCATTTTATTTTATTTATCCAACGATGGGGATACTCGCGTACCTATATATATTTATTTTTATTTCGACCATGAGCCTTATTTCCCTTTGGTGCGGTCTTCCGACTTAATGAAGACGCGTTCGGCGCAATACAACGCGGCGGCGGACACTGACGGAAAGACAATTAATAAATTTAAATATAAATTTAATTCATTTTTGCTTTGAATAATTTGTGATGCAAAATACTGGAGGAATGACAAGTTTTGACTCGGAATTATTTTTGTTCTCTTTACGCTTTAATGCAGCACAATGAAATATGCGGTTGTCACGTTTTTGCCTGTGAAGAGGAGCCTTAATGGCTACGAGCTCTCGTGGGTGGTACTTGAATGAACTAGGGTGGCTCAAGTGACATTATGGCTTATTAGTATAAGCGGTTTCTTGTAAAGTGTGTGAAATGCATAATCATTATTTTAACTGCGTTATTGAGGAACATTAGGAGAGTATAACGCTTTGGTTTAAGATGGTAAAATGATGTCACGTGTATACTTTGAGTAGGTGCAAACTGAAAACATATGGACATCTTTCGGGTAAAAAGGTGTAAAAACAAAGGGGACCATATGATAGAATCCATATCATTACATAACATTAGTTTAAACTAAGTTCTATCCCAATCTTTTCTTACATGACACTTGATATGAAGTTATGAAATTAGAAGCATTTGTTACACGAACACTAAGAAAATGGAATTAATTGAAATCCACTTTGACAATTTTAACAATTCCAAGGTATTAGTGACTACCGAAATACACTTATCGAAATATCCATCTCTAAATTAACTTTGTTGTGTAACTGTCCGCGACACTGAACTTTACAGGAACTCTCTGCGACACTAAACCCTCTCTTTGCAACCGTGCCACAGTTTTCCCGCAAATTTCATGAAAATAGGTTCGGCGGTTTCAGAGTATACAAGGAACAAATACACGTACTTCGCCTTTTATATGTATAGATTAGGAGTTTATTTTCAACTGTAACTATCCAAATGCCCAATTTGAATATTTCCCGATAGGTTCGAATGTGTTTAAAACCGATTCAATTACGCTCGCTGTGAAATCCAAATAAACTTTGAACTACCCCACATTCCACACCTCAAATTCGCAACACTTGTCGCCTGCATTTGTCATTAAGCGCTGCCATTTCGTTACAACCTTCATAGTGACGACAAACCCCGAAAATCGCCCATGTATTTTATTTTGCAACAAATGAGATATTACCGGAGGCAGCATAAATTATTAAAACATATTATGCCATAGCTGCTTAGCGCAGCAACATTCATGTTGGTGGTTTCACTCCTGGCGCTATATATCCATTTCATAGAAACGTTCTCAAAAAAATGAAGTTTATTTTGTTTGCCATCCGTTTTCATTTTCCTATAATACTTTCATAGTACGAATAGACGCTAAATACAAAGTTTTCTTTGACTCTTTATGGGAGTGTGCACTCGTTTTTTATATCATTTTTGTTCTGTGTTACCATATTTTATAGCAAGTGGTCGTTGTTTTGTCCACACGTTTTCAGAGTATCTTAACTCACCTGCGTGTTTTATTTGGCACAAGGGACTGAACACGTTAGCGCGCTTCCGTATACTCGTACTCACCACAATGCCCCCACACCATTGCCTCTTCCAGCCCACTAAGTTTCTCGTCGACATTGTCGTTGCGCTGTTGCTGTACAACCCCACAATTCACGACTCGTTCCAACCCAATCGGACTGTGTGTAATGTGTATACGATGAAACATACGACTGTTGTAAAAAAGAATATGTCTTGGGCGATGGGTTTATGTTGGTTTGAATTTGATATGATTTTGTCGCATTGCTATTTAGTTGGCGTCAGTTTGACAGCCCAAAAGCCAATAATAAAACCGTTGTACGCTTAATGCAGTGGAACAAATGTGGCGCGATACAATTTTAGACATGACGTAATATGTCGCGCATGTTATTGCCGCGCGTCCCACGATACTTGTGTGCGATGAGCGCAGTGTGTGGTGCAGTAGGACATGCAAGTCAGGGCTGAAAAATCATGGCGAGTTCGGGATGATTGGTAGTGTAAAATGCACAAATTTACTCCTATTAATAAATGTATCCATTTGTTTAAATTGTACATATGATTTCATGTCACATTCCTAGGTAAAGTCTCTGTGCAATTTTAAATGGATTCCGGGGGAGATGAGAGGAAAAAAAAATCCAGTTCATAATAATTTTTGTTTCCAATTTTAGTTGTTGTTGTATTTGCAATGCTGATTGCCAAGTGAGGGAACGCAAATTCTGACTGACCTCTATTTATTCCAATTCGCCATCTGTTTGACACAAAAGTTGCGAATGTCCCCATTCTCCATATATGTACGTATGGCATACTATTTGTTCAAACGATTTGGTTTCAATCAGGACAAAAAGGATGCACGAGCACAGGTACGTACGAGTGCATGTTGGGATATAGATCCGGTGTTGTACAAAGTCGAATGTACGCTATACGGCACCATACGGTATAAAAAAACCGAATGAAATTTTGCACAAATCTGAACAAATTTTTCGTTTCCAAGATATTATTCTAAAAAAAATCGCTTATTGGGATCGATTGAAACTCTAGGGTGTGATGGAGAAATTAATAAAATGAATACTGAATTTATTGAATAAAAGTCTACATCGTTATTTTTTCAACAAACAGAATGATGGGATAGAATTGTTGGCTATTAAGTTCTAACATGTGCAATATTAATGGCAAAGCTTTTGGGTAAATGCAGTCATTGGCCTGCATGGTCACTGGAGACGCATAAATCAAAAATGGTTACACATTCGTAAAACATTTTAGGGGTTATAAAAAAGCGTATTTAAAATTTATGATGTAATGTTATTATGTGTCACAGAAAATAAAATTTGTACGTTTGCCTTCAACGAACTAATAAATCCTCTGGGAGTCAACGTGCATACTGCGTAGGTACATATTTCCGATCGGAATTGTGTGGCTCGTTGGGAGGGGGGGGGGCGACTTAGTTGATATGCATCTATTTAGAAATGTGTTTCAATTCTGCTTTCGTCATTATTTTATATTAAAGGATGTGTTTCTGGTGTAAATGAAAATGAGTAGAACTCATCTTAAAATTCAACCCAAAATGTGATTTTTTTTTATAAAACGTTCTTAATGAAGATGAAATTATTAATTTTGTCTGTTTTAAAATATGCCACATCGCAGTGACAAGTTATTTAAAAAATAAAATTTCTATTCCATTAATTCCATTAATTTTCTTTCTTCAAGTACAAGGAAGCAACAAACAAATAACATAATCTCAGAGAATTAACCAAATTGCAACCAACACCGCAGTCAAGTCATAACAAGCCAAACCACGTTGATAATAAACCAACTCATTCGTCATGTTCAAAGCATGAGTGTGGTTTGCATGCGAAACACATGCATTAAACACTATATTACCATCGACGTCCTGCATATATAACTCTGTTCGATCGTTCCAATCCAACTCTCGAGTAACAAATGCGCCAATGGTCTTCATCTGGTGGTGGTTTAGAGAAATTCTAAAAGTTCAAGACAAACACAGAAATAAAATGGAAGTATTAAGGGCCCTTGAATAATGTTTCAGAAACCAAGAGAAACAATTTCTTCCCATTCAAGTACGTAATATAGAATGTATCCTATTTTTGAAAAACTTTACTCGTAAGTCGTACCAGCATATTACACCCTGCACTGCTGCACTGCTGCACATACATACGTATGTACGAATCGACAATACTTTTGCATACATTTAACTACGTAGTCACAGAACAGAAAACTTTCTTAGCCCGCGGTAAGAATTTATCATCTCTCCCCTGCATTTTCGTGCATTTTTCATATAGACTTTGTGTTCGATTTATGATACATTTGAGTGTAGCAGCAGTAGCGGCAGCAGCAGCAAAGAAAGTCTGCATGAGTACACGGATTAGGGAAGACTGCAGACAGGAAAATAAATGATGTACGACGTGATGTCTTGCACATAGTTTTAACGCCCGTGTGCAAATACACATTATGCAAAGCTTACTGCAAATACAATTCAATTTCAAGCGTTGTCTTTTGATGCAAAGAGCTGTTAATGTCACTGCATGCATCAGTTGAGACTTGAGACTCATTGAGTGTAATTATTAATGAAACATAAAGTTCTCATATTGTATACAGCATGATTAAGGGTGCTACCACTGTTAAGTTACTAGTCAACACGATACACTCAGTAACAATTAATAATTCTGAAACTTTTTATGTGAAATAAATTTAAAATATAAAACTTAAAGACAAAAATTTGATTGTTTCAGTTTAAATGAATTCTTCCAAATATAAAACATTCTTGGATAAGCCATAAAGCCTGTGTATAGCTCACAATTGTTGTAAACGGGATAATGTATACAAGAATATTAGTTCTATGAAACTGGATTGCAATTTGCATAATAATTTTCCCATCAGGTTGAATGTTGTTTATCCACAAAACATCATAGATTTAAACAGTCTGGAGCAACATCATTTTTGAGCCTCTCGTGCATCTATCCTAGGCATGAATAATATAATAATCCATTGTCTGGAATTAAAGATGCTTACCCTACATATAGTGCCTGCACGAATATGTAGATCTCTAAAGAGCCACCCTATTTATAATATAGTTTTGAACGATCAAGACTGTCAACCTGCATATCAAGTATTAATGCAAATTAGGCATAAGGGGAATACTCTCACAGTCACCTAAACAACAGTAATAACCAAAACATTTTTAAAATTGTTGTCTAAAGTTTGAACTTGACCGTGTGACCGTACTTCTCATTTTTATTTAATTCGTTATAGGGATGAATAGCGGAGTAGTATTTATATATAGAAATAAGTACACTTAAAACTTCCCATCCTTAAATTAAAGCCCCTTTTTAAGCTGGACCTTTAAAATTAACACACAAACTTATGCAGTATAATATCTAAGTTTGTTTTACAAAATATATTTGGTTTCCGCCATGAAATAAATGGCGGTCTGTTATAATATCTAACAATAATTCCTATTTAGGACGAGGAAGTCCGAAATGTTTATTTTAATCAAGTTGACCAAGAGCACTCCAGAGCAAAATTTTCCTCAACCAAAATTAATGGCTCCCTGAACTTAAATGTGTACCCTAAGCGTCCCTCATGCTGCCGCCACGAAGCGGACATCGGCTTCCGTGTGTACAAGGGCAATAGGTATATGTGGGAGAAGCTTATGGCGGTATGTGGAGGGTGAGGCAATAAAAGTTTCAGGAGACATGACTGCACATTTACACAAATTCCCCACAAGAGAATGTTTTAGATTTCAGAATTAAGTTATGAGTGAAACCATTGAGCGGTTTAGCTATTTTGAATTGTTTAAACTATTTTTTTGTTGTTTCGGTCAGGCCACATGCACGTAAACAACACAATACCAAAAATGAATTGTTAAAATAATTTGCGATACCCTTATTTTGTTGTGTACAAAAGCATTAGTACATCATTTGAAAGGGGTGGCATGGCGTATTTAATTTCACCAATTGTAACGTTGAATAAGGCGCGTGCCAACGGATTTCATGTGTAAGACACGGGACAGTCCCATTTGGATTTAGAGGGGTCGGAGGCGCGTGTTCAAAGTCCACATACGGGACATCATTCAAATTATACGGTATTCATTGTTATTCTTATTTGGGACCTTGGTGCGACCCATAAGGTGTAAAAGGTGAAACTGCATAATAGCACCGTAATTCGGTTATTCTGAAAGGGTCAGGATTGTATAACCTATATAATTGTTTGGAGTTTTTGGTCAATAGGATAGTTTTTGGTCCTAAGGAGGCGGATGAAATTCAGTTCTGTAATTTATTTTAGTTATAATCTTATACTCCAAACACTATACTTTTTCTAATAAATATAATTTTCTATCACTTAACTAATAGGTTTTGGTTTCTGTTACAACAGAGAGAGAAACAGCTGATTTCTTATTAAATGACCGTTTTAAACGACGGGTCAATCTGTACATGAGATGAAACACCTGGATGGCATTTTATTCTGGTCCGTTTAAGCTGGTTTTGTTCTCACAATTTAAATGAAGGGGTAAATTGTCGCATTGAGAAAAGTTATACATACTTGTACTTCTGCTGCAGTGAGAAAAATGAATTAGTGTACAAGATAGCAACAATTGGGAAATGCAGTAACTTATTTTTATTGCGTTTATTAGCACAGTGGTTTTTCTTTAATTGATGATAACATTTTATTTTATGGTTTCTGAAATTAAATTTTAATTAGAACAACTTTTATGAATAGGTACTGCTTTCTTTCCCAAATTATGTTATCCTTCTGCTTCAATATTTTTTGACACTAAGTCATGTCACTGTTTTTTAAATAAAAATTGCAATCGGATTTTTGGAACCCAGTAAATGTTACTTTTTATCCTTTCCCATCACTACAAAACGTAATTACTGATCATCGTTTCCATTTCGGTCATTTTCGTTAATAGATTCGATTTATTCTTTTAAAATTTAAACACTTTTTAACACGTCTAAACAAATTGTAATGAAAATACTCTTATTTCTTATTATCTTATTTACAATTGCAGTAAATATTCATCATTAATAATCAGAGAACAATCAAGATCCTTCCATTATTACATCCCTTATACTAAAGTGCCAAATTATTACCAGAGAGTGACAAGCAAATGTGCAGCCAGCGCCAGTCCAAAGAGAACTTAACACACGCACACAAACAAGTAACGGTATTTAGTTTAGTGCAGGAATTGGATGAAAATTCCACCTCATTGAACATACGAGTGCCAGCAGCTTGTATTCGCACATGAACTATATGCGATATTTATATTTGTGCAGCAGCAAACACACATTTGTATCAACATTATATATGCGATATAAAGTTATACTGTAATATGTATTCTATATTGTAACAGTATGTATTGTGTGTGACTAGTATGCAATGCACCCTTCGCCATAAATAAAACAGCAGCGAACAGTTAGAAGCGGGTACCGGCATAAGCTCACATGTATGTACAGATATGTTTTATAATGTGGAGGAATTCCATCCCGCGCACAAACAAGTGCACAATATGTACGGCTGCACAGTGCACACACGATACAAATAGAGGCAAGCTCTAGAACTGGCTGCTGCTGCTGCTGCTGCTGGAAGGGTTGTGCACTGCTGCTGGTGGGATATTGGGGTGGCAAACAAAATTTATTGCACATGTTGCAGCAGTCCCTCTGCGAGGATACCTATGGCTAGAGTAAATGCCACTGCTGCCGCTACACCAGTATAGCCTGTCTGCCTGCGACACCTTCAAGCTAGAAAGTCACACCAAGTAATTTATTATTCTTTGCCATGCGGATGCAAGAATGGGAATTTGTGGATGCTAACTTTTCTGTGTGTGAAAGTTGATGTTATTTTTTGGGGAGATCGGATATAGAAAGGTTGTACATCCGTGTGAGCTTATACGTATATATACGTGGTTTTGATGAAGGATAAAGAGTGCAAGTCAGTTTGAATGGGTTCTTAAGAAATGATTCGAAAATTTTCACTTGAATTATGTTGCGTCCAATTATCTTTAAGTGTAGTTTATGCTTAAGGATGCAGCGGCGTTATAGAAGATAGTTGATTCAACAATTTGTCTTGCTAAATTAATTAAATTTTTAATTAATTGCGGCAAATGGAGTACGAAAATACTGAAGACACACACATAATGTACTCGCACCCTAGCAATCGCGCAGATTGTCGCACAAGGAAAGGACTGGATGAAGATAATATACCAGAATGATGGATTGTATTACCTTGACGGAGAATCCATTTTGCCGGATAATGAGGTAGCGTGGTATACAATGAATTATTAGTTTTATTATTTTGTTAATGGCAAAACACAAATATTGTCAGATTTGTGATTACTTATGAATGTCCTCTCCTAAATTTTAAATTTCAACCTATTTCCTTTGTTTCCTTTTTATTTAATGTGCCATTTAAGTAGGGTTTCGAAATTGTTTAAAACAGTGTTTTTGAGAAATGTTTGTTAACTTTATAAAATCTTCCTAATTGAGATCTGCAGCCTTTATATTTTTCTATAATAAATACAAGTTAGGACTCTTTAAATCTGAAATCGAAAATTATCAATTATAATTAAAATAAGTCTTCAACACAATATCTTGTTTAGTGTGAAGTGAGCAATTTATAATTATTATATATTAATTCTTAAGCAGAGATATCCTTAAAAATCTAGCAGGGTTTATAACAGATTAGAATCATTACAATTTCCTTAAAAGACTTTTTAGCCACGGCTATTATTCATCCACAGAATTTCATCAGTCAAATTTCTCACGCAATTCACACATTGGGGGCTATGGAAAATAAGAACGGCCTTTATTAAAAAGCCTAACAATAAAGTCCTAAACGTAAATAGTATGCAAGAAAGAGATGCAGCAATAGCCAACCATATTCCGCAAGCAAACCGTCCGCTGGCTTATACTTAACTATTACATCGAATATGTAGATTGTAGATTGTAAAATGTATGCGCCCATGCCTCACTCAATTGCGAAGGACGTGGCTAACAGGCAATACAAAAAGATATTCCACTTGTCTCCTTAGACCAATTCAAATATTTGAAATGGGATCAATTCTTTTGTACTGAATAAAATGAATCAGTTCAGTTGCACATTATGTAGATTGTAAAATACCAGTACATGTGTGTGTCTCGGGTCTGTTATATCCACATTTTGCTGTCCAAGCGCTATATATGCTTTGTACACAGTCTATTTGTTTTCCCCATTTGTGGGCTGAATCCTAGCTCTTGGTTTGAGGAAGTCCGGCACAATGAAGCAAGGCGAATGGAAAAATGAATATTGGAAAGATAAAATGGTACACTATATGGTGTTGTGGACAACATTGTAAAATAAATATCTGAAGACGGACGAGTATCCATACACAGCGTAATATAAATGGTGAGGGATCATATAGCAGCTAAGAAATCGATGGTATGTCGAGAGTTAATGGTGGGACCTCGACAATTGTATGGCATGCATAGAAATAAATTTGTTTGTTTTATTTGTTAATTTTTTATACAGAACTATGGTATGTCTGTTGTTTTGCGCTTTCCGGTCAGGCAGTCGCAAAATTTTGATGGGTGCTGCTGGTTTCAATTGTCGACGGAAATGAATATTGTTTGGATAACTCAAAGGAATTTAAAAAGGAATATATGATATGTTAAGTTGAGTGTGAATCTGTTTTTGTAGAATATTCAGTTTCAGTTGGGCAGGGATCAGGATCAGTAGCACAGTGATTTTATAAAAATATTTGCAGCAAACAACTGACTGAGCCCTTTGTTGTTATAGATGTTGGGATGGAGCAAAATTGTACCTAAAATAATTAATACCATAACACTTAACCAGTGGCAGAAACATTTTCCCCTTAATGATGTTGATGGAAAGTGTCTGGGATTTTGCTTTCACTTTCTCACATATGCCAAAAACTTTCCGTATAAAATACTTTGGAAGAAGAGCGCCTTTGAAGGTGTGACTCATCTGCTTAAAGCAATAACGTCCTGCTCAGATTCATCCACTCAATATTGATAATAATATTCCTACAGTACAGCTACAACGGACGTTGTATGTACGTTATAAATATGACAATATGTGGGGATGAACATCGCTTCAAACTTTGCACCTAACACGAACTTTTCCTCCGTCTTGTTGTTTATAAAATATTATATATATGAGAGTAACAGCTGTCATCCACCAGCACAGGCATTTTGTTGTGGATAAAATAATACGTAATATACAAATTATCTTATAAGGAATCATGTGTGCATGTGTGAAAATTTTGGGGAGTCATTGACTCACCTCACCTATTCGCTAGAAATAGGTAGTGCATTTGGGGCGATGGGTTTGGAAAAGTTTCGCTATAACATTTGCAAGAAGACGTCTAGCTTCCCTGACTGTAAAACATGACTCAAACTTAATGGACACTTTATGGCTAGAGAAATTGAACAAATGTGGTATGTGCATGCCCGGAATTCATTTCCGTATATCCCATTAACTATATGGCTGGTTATCCTGTTAACTGCTGACACAAACTTGCTTGATTCAGATTTACTTCTATTACCATTCCAAATACTTACTTGTTGATGCTAATCTGTGTGTGTGCGGTTTTTATTACTATAACTATTTTAAGTGCAACTTGTAATGCCACAGAATGGACTTGATATTACTTGGAAATATATGATAACATTTCATGCTGCACAAATGCTACAATGCGGTATGTTCTTTGAATAATCTTCAAGTGAAGTCCCTACACCCTACATACGTCATATGTGAAATGCAATTGAGTACAGTTGAAAAGACAGTTATGCTATGTTGCATATTGGAATGTTTGGTAATTTCGAGTGCATTCTCTGCATTGCACTGCATTTAAATTTGCACCACGTCTTAAAGACTTAAACAAACCATGCGGTCTATGACGATAACCTAATGTTACACGTCTCCTTACGTGACCGTTCCTTAACTTTCAACCAATTATACAAGTATGTACAAGCCAACCCAATGTGCTTTAGAAAATAAACTTATATTAACAAACACTTATGCAATCAAATCTGTGGATTAAGCCTTTAATTTGATTAGGATTTGGATTCCCCCCGGCTGCTGTGTGTGCCGCTGCACTGCAGATGGCCATCCAATGCGATTAGTGTCTGTCCAAATGTGAAAATTGAAATTGAAGACAAGTTACGTGCGCTTTTGCTGCTGTCCTATTATAAGTACGTGCTTCCTTATTCCCATCTATACATGCGCTGCAAATAAAAGCAGCATTATGTGCATATGGATCAGTGTTCAGTAGAGTGCCGAGGGGGAGGGGGATGGGGAGAAAGGGAGAGGTGGAATTATTGGAACTGATTGCAATTGTTCTTATTGATAGTTGGGAGCTTTATTTGATTTTCTTGCCCCCCTTGTTAATCAATGGATATATAGGAATGGCCTGGTTCAGTGTGCAGTTAATTGAATAAACTGGTGCACATTCAGTGAATCGATTAAATTCATTAATTATTAATTGCATTTGTTTTAATCGACGGGCTTCATGTTTCGGGTGGTTGGTTAACATGGTGTGGAGTGAAATAAATAATGTATTTGACTTTATGCACTGTATTGGAATTTATTGAATAACTATAATATAGTTGCACGTATTTCGTATAAAATATGGAGGTGAAATATGGGTAAAATTAAGGGTAAAATGAAGAAAACATGTATTTTGATGAACGAAAATTGTTTTGTTAGTCAAATATTCAAGGGGTCTGTACGCCCATTCTCATGAGAAAAATAAATAAATTTCAGTAAAAGCGGCGTAACGTTGTAATCGAGGTAATCCAAGATGAATTTTCTTTAAATTTATTTACTGACCTTTAAGACGTTAGTGACCTTTAAAAACTGAAATAAATAAATAGATAAATAAAAATTTGGTTATAAAAACTGTGTTTTTAAAAGCACAAAACACAGCATAAATACATCATTTAAGACTTTTCTAAGTATTATAAATGCATATGAGTATTTAGTGCAATTCATGTCTTTAAAGGCGTTATATTCTCTATTGCTCTCCACGATTGTTTTTCTCAATTTTTCGATGAAAAGTTCCGTTATGCAATCTTCAATGCGACACTTTGAGGCACAACAAGGTACGTATATGAAGGACACTCGGTATGGAACCCCACACCAATTACCTTTTCTTGCAATGGATATAACAAAATGAAGACTATATAATGTAATGTTGCTGTATGGAAAAGCAACGAAAATACGTGCCAACAAGATTTATGATGATATTATATTTCCTTCTGTACTTTTTTTCGTTGCTTTTATACCGTTGCATGCTCTTTTACGCGCTAGAATGGGGACATTTTGGAGGTGGGAGTGGATCGTTTCAGCATTATACTAGACACACAAACACCGGGTGGACCGTTACAATGGCGTGGCGGAGAGAGCAATGCAATGTAATGTTTTATGATGATATAACGTGTGACATGTAATTTATATCATCTTCCACAATAATTGGTTGTGAGTATGGGGCTAGGGTACAAAAACAGTCACAGAGCAGAGCAGAAATGTATCGCACAGTCCCTAAAACATAAGACGCTATATGTGGCGACATCCGTGTGGTGCTAAAGTTATATTGGAATTGAAAGTTGTTCCATGTGTGTCGATGGAAGAAGTCACTGTTTATGTGATGTGATGAATGTTCAAGGTACGATGTAATAAAGAGTAAAATTATATTTCATATAATCAAGATAGGCAACGAAATTGACTAGCATATTAGTTTATGTGCACTCCGAAGCCAGTGTAGTAAAAGGTGATCTTATTCACGATCAGAGTTAGTTTTGATTAATGTCATAAAACTAAACATTCCACAGTTTCTTAATTCATCATCATTGCTAAATATCTTTAAACGTTTCTTTTCGATTAACAAATCTTATTAAAGCTTTCAGAAGTAGCCCCATAGAATATGTTTCTGACTTGCAAGGGCTTTCTTAAAAGATATATATTTAATAATCTGTGGGCATACAAGTTATGTATATCATAAAATGCTGTAGTATGAATGAAATTTACGACACAGACCACTTTGGACATATATTCTTCCTATATGCTCCGCATCACAGTTTGTACTTTCTATCTTTTTTTATTTGCGCCTTTCTTTATACTCGTACTATATATGAAAACTGAAAGGAAAATTATGTCTCGCACACAATTTTCTCTTTATCCACATTTTTCCTCAAGATCATACACTTAAATTTTCTTCTTGGCCTTCTTTATGTATTTATATTTATCTTTTGGGTATTTTTCTTGTGCAAACACAATTACCCAAACGACATACCAAAGTCAGGGCGCATACAAACGCGCTGTTATGTGTTGCGAACTAAATGGAATAACACAAATATAACATAAAGAAACAGCTTTTATAATATAAAAAATGTAAAAAACACAAGAAGACAAAACTGAAATCTATGCAAAAGCAGGAAAGAAACAGTAACCGCAAACGTTTCAAACTTGAAACTATGAAATTCCATTTTCCATTCAACTTTGCGGCTGCACCCCTTCCAGCCCATCACAAGGATTTTCAATCCTAAATCAATGTATGTACACATAACAATTTATAGATATTGCTGCAGCACACAAAAATGCTGAAAGCTGATGGTATAGCGCACCCTTAGCATGAGGTGATGGAATTTATGGGGTGGCGAAATGTGTACGGGGAAGGGTGAAATGTAAACGTATTTTGTTGTATGACTGAAGTAAGAGCACTATAATATATGAAATACAACCTAACCGATGAATGCCAAGAAAAGAAATGACCAAATATTGTAGCAGAGAGTTGCTGCTGTTTCAATGGCATTTGCTGATAACAAAAATGTAATATTTAATACAGTAAATTATTGTTTTCAAATAAACTAATGATTCATGATTTTTATTCGTTCAAAAGTGTTTTTGATTTTGGCACACAACTTAATGCGTAATTGCAAGTAATCAAAGTTTCAATCAATAGTGTAATAAGTGCATATTCCACAATGAAAATAAGTACTCCTATTTAAATACTAAATAGAATAAAATTAGTTTCACTTTTTAGTGTTATTTTCAAACATCAATATTATCATTATGGGAAAAACATAAAACAAAAAATGAAACAAATAATTTTGTTCCTGCTTCATGCATCATAGATAATAATTTTGAAAACAAATACGACCAACAAATTGACTTCTCCATCGCATCCTGTTGCCTGTAAACATTATATAGCGGCTTCACCATCTACATATTTATTTTACACAATGCTTTGTGTTTTCTATATAGTATAATTTCACATTGGTTATAGAATACTTCTATCATAGTCGTTATTTCATTTTCATTGAAATCAGCAGCACCATAGTCCGCATGTAATGTCTGTTGCAACACGGATGCAGCATCGCCCACTAACTGCGACCCACCCAATATGCACTGCTACAACGCTGGCAACCATTGTTGTGCAACAAATTGCACATTAAAACCTTTTCTTTTCATACTACTATACAATGTTGTTATACTATTCACTGTGAGTACTCGTATGTTTGGTCGCATTTAACTTTCCGCTCTATGAAAAACATGTGTTAACACCGTCAATGGGGCTAATCTTTCTCGCCATTCTTTCCCCAAAAAGAAGCGAATCCGCATTGTTGACGACAACGAATGCAACTGTGTATGAATTCAAAAAAAATTTGCCACAAGTTACAGCAATATGTAAAGAAATAAATGGAGGTTTAGTTCTCTCCGAAATTTATAAATATTGCCTTATTAATCGTCCAATTAAAAGTATATATAATACGGATTTCCTTGCATGCGAATGACATACATTTGTGTTATTGCAGTTGTTCAAGTTATACGACAGTTCACAATTTACAACACTTTAAAAATATTCAGATAAAACTTGCATAACATATAATAATGCCCAGGTGTTGAAACATCGTTCTCATCCAAGAACAATTGAGAGCACTCACCCTACGTGATGGCAAAACGCACTGCACGTCTGCACGACTCATTGTGAGGGTGTGTAGTACCAGTACTTATGCTTCTTGGTAAATATGTTGTGTGTATTATATTCAGTGTTCTTGGAGTGCAATTATGAGAGAAGTACAAGAATTTAAGTATGTTAACATAACACATTATGTGTGTTAACATAATTGTTGTTATTCTTAACGTGTTCCTCATTATGGCATGTGCCTTTTAATGATTACATTTGCACTCACTTCTCGGGTGCTCCATTGTTGTAAATATCTGTACAAGAATGATCGGATAACTGCACTTGGCTGTGTGTATACCGTTAAACACTTTTAGTGGCAACAGATTTGCATATGGAAAATACTTCAAAGTTTTACTGTCTACTTTCATAATATGTGCGTACACTTTTAATTATTTCAATTATACTTTCACGATTTACATTCAGAAGCGTAATCAGCCGAACGAACACTTACTCGAAAACCTGACATTGTAATTAGGTATTTAAAGTGGTTTATAATAAATTGCTTTCATATAATGTCATTTACCAAATTTTTTTAAACACAGAATTATAAAAAAAAAATTTATTCGAATTTATTACGTTTTTAAATTGTCGATGTCGAGAATTAACTACAAGATGTGGGTATAGTAGCTTTTAACAAAAAAAAATGTCATTCCAAATACTGCAATGGAAAATACATTTCTGGAAATATACCTCGGTGGTCAAGCAACCATCAGAACACAATGTTTACCCCGATCCCTCGATGCGGTTTCATAGTCATATCAATAACCGAAAATAAATCAATACGTTGCAGCCCAATAACCGCGAACATTACATATGTTTTGGCTTCCCAGGAACCTCCAGCCAACATATTTATCATTCGTAAAATACATCAATATACATATGGGAAACCGCACCAATCTGATTTAAACGGAACTGTGCTTTGTAGGAACCCTCTTTCCGTTGAGCATCAAACAAGGACAACCTAGGCCACATTTATGGCAAAATAAGAGCATTGATTGGAACGCCAATCCATGCAACACAAATCGCTTGTATTGTATTATGTATTTAAAACAATGACAAACCCACGGAAAACATAAAACCGCAACTATTACATTTGAAATTCACCACTCTTCTTGACTTCTATTGCGTTTGTGGAGACTGAATTCCATTTCTTTCACAGTATGTTTCTCATTTGAATGCAATAAATTTTCCACATACGGTGTCCTAAACTTTGATCTTAAAAGAAATACTGCGTGAAGCTACTATCCCCCAAACACACATGTTTGCATACTGAGTGGCAGAGACTTCGTTTAGATAAGTGTACAGTGGCCACAGAAAGGGCGCACACTCATCCAAATCGTATTTTACCGAAGAGATTCTTCTTTTATTATTTATCTGCAATGTCTCACTTTAAATATTCCTGTCAGCCTTGCCGCGTATCCATAATCCGCATTCAAGACCCAAAGTATGTTGTGCTGTGCTTTTTTTAACATTTATGTCTCGATGTACACATTTATGGAGTGAGAATAAGGGGTGTAAGAGGGAGGGAAAATATGTCCGAATAAGCTTATCTCAGGACCAACATATTGATTCACATAATATAACATACATGTAGTTAGTTAGAGAATACGTGCATGTTGTTGCAAGGTTAGCAAAATTCTCTGTAAAAGTTTTGACTGTATCTACTTTGCTGTAAAAGAATTATGATTGATTGGCTTCCTAATAAATGCCAAAAGCATCAAACATAAATTCAAAGAGCATAATATAGATGTGTGTTACGTTTATATAGATAACTAATAAAACCTGACCATTTTGTTACGTTTGCAACATTTTCTTACATAATATATTGGGTCTAACTAAAATCTTCAGAAGGTTTTTTGAAGCTCAGTTAGGTGTGGTTTTTACTACGTCTTTTTTACATTTTAAATATAGTAAAAGAGAGTAGAGTTGTTAATTAATGTTATTAATTTTTTTTAAATTCATTTCATCTACAAATATTTACAAGGCAACACGTACGCCTAAAAGAGCTCTGTGTTACCTCTTTATAAAGGAAGCAATCTGTAATCGCAAAGTAATCACTTATGTAACACGATTAGAGGGTATCATTGCTGATAAAATAAATATTCTCCCGAAATTAACAATCTATACGATTTCAACGTTTTTGTCTTTAATTTGCTTAAAAAAGAGAACAAAATCAAACGTGATGGTGAACCATCAAATAAACGGATGTAAGACCAAAAGTCCCTCGCAAAATTCGATTACATGGCAATCTACGTTGAATGGTCATAAGGTGGCCAATTTACTAAAAGCACTAGTGCTATTTTTATGGTTATCCGACTCCACCAATATTCCTTATCTCGCACACCTACATACATTGATGACCGCCGCCGAACACGGAACACTCGAGTTTTACGCCTCATCCGCTTCTTATGCCCAATGCCCATACATACGAATACGTATGCTCCATTTTGGTGTAACCCCCCTATCCACAAATTCCCCAAAATGATGCAAAGATGAAGAAACACACAGGACAGGAATTTATAGAAATTGAAGCTAGTGTGTGTGGATGTGGGTATGAGTGGGGCAAAAAAAAAATATATAAGGCATGGGCTGTGGGCAGTCTTAAGAAGATTGGTTGTGGATTATTCTGATATTACACCTTGCTGGGGTTCTACATCGGTTTATATGTCTATTCATTTCTTAGTGCGCTTCGCTTTGCCCATATATGAGCATTATATCGAGCACTTATTTTCCTGACCGGCACATCTCCGTTTGACGGAATGTAAGTAATTCAAAAGAACGGGCATTTGTGTGGGTGTGTGTGTAGGTACATTTATTTAGTACGATCAAGTACGATGTATACAGACAATTGCGTCGAGATGCGACGGTTGAATGGAATAAATTTGATGGCAGGTCAGAATTGGAGTTTATGTCCAGTATGAAAGCTCACATGTGAATGAGAATCGGTTGAAGACTTTGACTGAAGTAAATGCGTGTTATACGATGAACGGGGGTGCACTAGCAGCAAGCGGGATGGGTGAAAAAGAAAATAAATCTAGCAGAACTGCATCGTAAAAAGTGAAAAGCTGCTCTGGTCAATTGAGAGGTTGCCGTATGGAAGCACAGCGTTTTCATCTATTATGTTTCTTTAAGCTTATGGTGGTACACACTTGCTGTTTGTACGTACAACACTTGCGCCAACGACATAAAACATGAATAAATAGAAAGGAAAAGCAAATAACGTTAAAGGATTTTCCTGTGTGTGTTAGAGGTTATTTCAAGCAAATTGGATTACTCAGGCTTACTGCAGAGTAAGCGGCTGAGATGGAATTTTTGGTGTGAGAATTGTGATGCTACAGCTAGGATATCACACATTTGTTACTTTATTGTTTCATTAAACGCAGCCACGACTTGAGAAGGTATATTATATGGTTTCATTGCGGGTAGTAGCTGCAAATAATATGCGCTTCTTTATTTTGATATTTTGCCAGAGCTCAGATGGACACATTATATAATTTAAGCGTGTATTTCCACAGTAGAGTTAATTATATAAGTACAACATGCAGCGTGTTTGTAAAACTAATTATCTTATTGCTTAATTTAAAATGATATCTTGTTTGTTCTTGAGGACATTCTATGTACAAATATTTAAGTCTTTTTAGTTTAAAACCAGATGGTGTCTCCTATTTTTGTTATATGAACACCACATGCTCCCCGAAAAAGGGTTGATCCTGTGGCGCGTGTTAATTTAATTACAACGGACAATTTAGCTTTTGAGAGGGAGAACTCGCGTTCGTCATATTACGGCGAAGAACTGTGTGATTCTTTTATCCTGTTACAAAAATTTGTAAGAATAGATTAAATGGGCTAATTTCTGTTATTTTTCCGCTGCTTGTTATAACCATCAATTCAACACGCATTTTATAGTTAGTATAATTTCCAAAATGAATGAGATGCATTTCAATTTGGAGAGTCTCATGCAAAATGTAATTAATTTTTTTTTGGAATGTGAATGTACCATTTTAAAATGACCATTTAAATGCCGCATGCGTGAGACACATTTATTTATTTTAAATTTCACAGTTTTTTCTAAACATACGAGTGTGAATGCACACAGCACAATTATAACTAGTTTTGTCTTTCTTGCGTTAAGCACTCGTATATGGTGCCTTTACTCCTAGATTGAAGATATTTAATACTGGCGCCATCCAATTCACAGAACGAATGTGCATACTGGTAAATGGGTGCATATAGTGTAGCGCCGAGTAGCAGTGGCGTCGCAATCAATTCGCTCGCGTCTAAAGCTAAAAGCACAGTTTAAAGTAAAATAAAATAAAATTTTCATCAGGCGAGTGCAGTTGCCCACTCCAATGAACACACATCCATGTATGGAATACTGACTCAACCCCACGCTTTCAAAAGTGGGAAGTGATAATTTTTGAAATTTTTGTTCGTCTTTTTGCATTTAAATCTCCCCGTACCTCGGTACGTTGTGTCCTTGCTGTTTTTAGTTTCTCTTTGTTTTTCGTTCAAATTTGTGTGAGTATGTGTGTGTGTGTGTATGTGTGAGTGTGTGTGCATAAATTCAATTTAAAAGAAAATTTAGGACATTAATGGAAAACATTTTTCAAACTGTCGGTAATTCCTTTTTTTACGTCCATTTGCAGAATATTTTGACTTTTTAAATCCTTTTTTGTGTCGTTTTCCCCGAACTGTGTGTGTATTTGTTTGGTAATGTGTTTGCAAAAGTTGATACTGTTTCATTTTGTTGCCGCTGAGTGCTGTACAAAGTTTCACTCGTACAATTTTCAGATTATCTTCTCTTTTGTAAACTTGAGCTATGCGCCAGTAAGATATAAAGCAAAAGGGTTGACATTGATGACGAAATATTATGTTTTCAGTTTCTTATCTGTGAGCATGATAAATTGAACTTAGAGTTAGTCCTTAATACACTTACTTCGAGGGAAAGTGACAGCAATGAAGCAATTAATGTAGGTCGTAGGTAATTGCATAGTTGAGAATGTGTGTTCTCTATTTAAACGTGTTATAGTCGTTTCTCGTCATGACTTTTTTTGCAGTTTTATTCCATATTTTGCAATAAATATAGAAACTTTAGTCTGAACACATTTTTTAATTCACTTTGAGACTGCAGTTGGTCGATAGTGTAGGACAAAAAGGACTTTGTAAAATTTATTTCCTCAATAAAACGATATCTATTTCTGTTCTAAAACTAAGTATTGTATATTTTTGATAACAATTTAAATGGTATATAATATAGATACTCTAGTTATATTGAAAATATTTCCATAACCGTAAAAATGACAATACATTTTCAACAATGAGGACGTCTGAATTGCTAGTGCAATTTTTCCCCAAAAAACATTTTGCATATACGCCGCGAAGTCATACCTACTCTACTTAGCCATAAAAACATACATAACTACCCCAAACACGCGTTGATAACAAAATAGGAAAAAGAGCATGTCCTCGTCAAATGCCAATATTTGAAAATTTTATCTCGCTACTCCCATATATTTTGTCATTCCGCGTTCGAGCTACTCGTAGTTTAAAAATTCGAAACACTTTCCAACACATGTCAGTTTGATTTCGATAAAAGGGTTTGGGTGAAGGTTTCATATACTACACAATGTCGCACGAGGCACATCACACTCCAGCTCAATGCATATTATAGCCACCTCATTTTCCCCTCTACATCCCTTGTCATCCTTTTCACCCCAATAGATGCATATGTATATCAGGAATATGGCGCGTTCCTAAGGACTGTCAGCGAATACGTAGGCGGGGGGTGCGAAAATTGCAAGAAAAATGTCGCAATTGAAGTGTGAGAAGAAAATAAATAAACATATTTATGCTGATGACAATTTTCTATTTTCCAGTGGGGCTGGAAAATCTTTATTTTTTTTTACTTCATGTGTTCATTTTTTTTCATTTTGCATTTTCTGTTTACTCTTTTATACTTATGTAGTCGTTTTCATGTGCGCTTTTCTTCGGTTAATGCTGAATTGCTTCACGATGCGGAATCCTCCATATTTATTTATTCCAATTTCCCATCTTGTGAACCATGACTGGGGCCAATAAGAAAATGTCTGCACTAAACTAAGCATGTACTACATAAAGACGAGCAAAATCGTTGATTCAAATAAAGTGACGCAACAATAGAAAAGGTCTCAAAAAATGCCATAGCAGTAAATGACGTTATAGCATCGAAGATGCCGGTAGATACATACGGCATTCTGTCAGCGGCAGGGGCTATGAACCTAATCGAAATGGGACAAGTCCAACTGAATTTCGATCACGTACACTTAGTGGTATTTTTGGATGGGAAAATATCTCGAAAAAAGTGATGTTGAAGCTAAACAGTGGGCGGTTAATACCAGGGCAGGGATGATAAAAGATTACCGAATTTCCATTTTTGCCGTACGAATTTTCTTAACAACAAAATATTGAAATATGTTTAATGTGCGCACATACTGGCGTGCAGAACAGGTGTATATTTTGAATGGATGGCGGATGCGGCGTTGATGATGATCGGGGGTTCAAGGAATAACAATAATAATAATAACCGTATAATAAGAATTGGCTTGTATTACGTACAGCATGATCGGAGGACCATTTTGGCAATTTTTCTTTCCTCTACTTTTTTTTTGCGTGCATGCTTGCATATATACAAGTTGGGTGTATGTTTGCTTCTTTTTAAAACGAGGCACACGAGCCGAAAGGAAACGATTGGAAAATTTATTGCTAATGTGAGATATGTTGAGAACATGGAGTGAATGTATATTGAGTCATTTGACAAGGCCTAAGTGCGTGTCTGCATGTGTCGATGGTGTGGTGTACTGCTGGAAGGCATGTAGTCGCATGATGAGGCGCAAAACATGCGTCAACATTTTTCCTCAAAACACAATCGCCCACCCTTTCCCACATATCCTTCCCATTTTTGGTGAATTTCATTCCGTATGACGTGTACTCGCATATACACCGCAAAATATCGAGAATCGCATATCGGGCAAATGATGCCTCGGGTAGTATACGTATGCTGAGCACCTATCTCTTGGGGTGACGGGCAAATGAGCCACACACGCGTGTGGAGGCATCTACATTCTAAACATAGGTGACTATAATACCCGTTATGGGTGGAGGCATACATTCAGTAAAAGGTATAACGCATAATGCTGTGGCAAAGAACGGCAAGACGATAGCATAAAGCGCCACTAATGTCAATGGAACAGTGCGTGCTTGACATTAACGTGGCGCAAAATAGGATGGGTTATATTATTGCTTGAGATAAATTGTTACAGATAAGTTAACACATTTCTTTTGTCAGTTAATTAACGCACGCGCATTTTATTCTTGTGTGTGGCCACGCATAGTGAATATGTTTTGTATGCTCGTTGGCATATAATCGGATTTTTGTCATCATTTATGATAAAGTCGCACTGTGGCTGCCTGTGCTGTGCTACCATGCCGGAGCTATTGTTATACTGTTCACTTTGGGAATAATTTATGGGTGGTGAAGAGCAGATGCTGCATGTTTGCTATATAATCTTCTGAATGGTGAATTTCTTTAAAGTTACTGGTTTTTCGTGCGATATGTTAGTTGCATTTTTGGCTCTGTATATAATAAGAACAGATGAAAAATCATCTAAAATCCAAAACAAAAATTAGTCTTTATTATTTTTTTTTATATTGTTTTCAAATGCGGCGGAATTCGCAAAAATATGAAATTTTCAGCCAAAAGACTGTACACTAACATGTAAAATATTTACTGATAAATAAAAATGCAATAACATAAAATCTCAAAGTTTGCAATTTTATTTTCATATATGCGATCAAGTGAATAGAACATGCATCATAAATGAATCACTTACAAACAATGTTTACAACATCTTATAATGCCCGAGGACATCAATTGATTCTTCATTTTGTGCATAAAAATAATAAAACAACTTCCCTAAATGTCAACATCACAATTTATCCCTTATACCAAAATGAAATGCAGCAGCTATGACCTATAAAAGCTTGCGACTTAATGTTACAGTCAGGGGCACACATGTACTAGCTAGTGAATTTTCCGACAATGTTTCGCAATTTGGTAAAACCGTTTGCCATTTTCTGAACACATTATTTTTATGCATCTCAAACCATCTGTGAAATAAATCAAGTAATACCAAGAGTCAAGACATAATGTTATCATACTTTATATGATGGCTTGAGGCGAAATTTTTTCGTTTATTGGTAAATATAAGGGTGGAACGTTTCTCTTACTCTCTATGATGTTTTTAGTATAGGCTGAATGATTATCGAGAAAGGTAAATTCAATACATAATTTGACAAGCTTTTAGGAATGGCAACACTTTTTCTAAATGTTATGTTAGTATTGTTAATAAATTTTTAAAAGCTGTTTCTTTGAGCTTGAGAAGTTTTTATGTTAAAAAATGCGGCTTCAGCTATTTATTAAAAGCTGTTTTTTTCATCCATCGAAAATTATTTATTATGACTTTAGTCTAAACTCCAATAAATAATAAAATTAGAATCTAATATATAAAGACCTAAAAATAAAAATTGATAAACATTATTGTTCAATGTGTTTTTAGTGAAATTAGATTTTATTTAGCAATATAATTCGGCTTTTTAAAACGACATGATGTTTCCGAGCAGCACACGGGTTCTGGTGTAATTAATAAGTTAGCTAGGCCTAATTGAAATGAATATCTCTCTGCGGTTGAATAATAATTAAACCCATCCCCTCTATGAGAGCAGATGCCATCAATACCGAAATTAAGATACCAAATGTCAATCTGTATGACATTTCATTAAATTGGAAACATCACGATGAACCATCGTGCCACGCCGAGTGGAAGATTAAGTCATGCGAAAACCGAGTCGGAGATGTATATGAGAAGGTTGTGCGGTTGGGGTGGCGACCAAGGCTCATGGACAGGTGTGAAAATATGCCGCTGCAAAGAATTTGTACCCACAAGAATTTCACACAAATTTGTTTGTTGCCAAAACAAAAATATTTTTTGGTTCGCCTATATTGCGGTTATGTACACGATTGTGAGGCGATGTTAGATGGCTTCTACAAATTAGATGCTGCACCACAGGCATATTGCCGGTTTCTCATTTATAAATTACGACTGGGCGCGTTAATAAGAAACATGTCTCATTATCAATTCAGGAGCAGGGATGTTTGTGTTCTTCTGCTACTCACCCCCTCCCACACACACCGCTCTAATTTCAATATTATTATGTGGTGGTGCTATAGTGCGTCGTTTCGATGTTCAGCAAAAGTAATAAAATATGTTTCTCGCATACAAATTAATGCTATTCGAATAGCAGAATTTAAATGATCTGGTGTGGCACTAGTGATTTCTTGTATAATCACGGAGGAAGTTCGGAATAATTGTGATGCACGTCCGGGTAAGTCAGTTAGTTGTGAATTCTGCAGGTTTTTTTTTAAACATAAATTATTGATTTATTTTATCATAAAAATTTGATGAAGTGCTTTGGGGGGTGTTACTTTCAATCACTGTATTAATTATTAGAAAAAATAAGTATTCTTTTTGCGAGAAGATGAAATAAAAGCCACCGAATGATATTGGAGAAATTCGCAGGATATATCGAACAAGAAAATTTTGGGCACAAGTCTTTTTTACACTCCACCATATCCCCGGATTTAATTTAAAATTCTTGCATTACTCAGTTAGGCATCAAATAAAAGAGATTTGAGCAAAACTTTGCCTCACAGAAGATGTCATTTCTCATGCATATAGAGAAGTCCTGGGACTTAAGATCTCAGTATAACGCTACATACTCGTACATCTCTACTGTGGGGGCAATATTATGCTGATCCTTTGAGTTCTTGTGAATATCAACCACTAATCCTTTTTTCACATAACTACACCAACAAATTTCGCTAGAGAATTGAGACTGGGGTATCTTAATATGCAAATGTACGTCATTCCTAAGACGGATTTCCATAGGAGGCATGCATCTTGTGTAAAGGAAAACTCCAAGATTACTCACACATGATATCGACAAGTTTGATTGGTGTCGGGACTTTGGGAATCAAATTATTCTCGTACAACCTTAATAATATTCTAATACTTTTCATGTTATAACTAGTTTCTTTTTCGTTTTAAAACTCGTGCGGAAGACGTGAATATGGTAGTTTGGATGAAGGCCTCCTCACATGTACACAATTTTCAACAAAACATCATTATTATTCTGTGAAGTATTTTTTAATGCATGCATTTGCAAACACACGTCAGTTTATTATCCCCTTTTCGCCACACCAACCCGGGAATGTGTTCATACAACTTTGATGTGGATGGCGCTCGGCAGCATCTCTGTTACATATATTGTATTCCGGTCATGTGCTAGCTCCTATGTAATTTGCTTTGTAAATTATAATTTAATGTATTTTTCAATTCCTCGCTTTCCAACTCTCTATGCCACCTCATTTTCACACGCATTCATCACCATATGAATATGTTATTCGGTTGGTTGCTATATATGCATGAAAAGAATAGAAGGAATTGTTGCTTAACATCCTCCCAAAAGCAAACCCACCTCACCACCCCGCAGCCGGAGAGCACACCCATTCCGATACCCTTCACGATGACATACACAACTGATGGCCCACCACCTAACAACAATGGGACTGCAATGCAAGCCACGCACACACACACGAGACACGACACACACACGAGTCACGACACACACCCTCATGCGACACCCGAAAATTGCCACGATGATGATGGTGATGATGATGAGTTGGAGAGGCAAAGAATGCCAAATTGGTGTTTTCCAGCGACGGTGGTATTCTCATTGTGATCGAAAACTCGTGTGCTACATGCTTGTAGATGAGATATGATGATACGTGACAGGAATTCAACTTTGATGTGTTGAATATGTAAAGCAAATTTTCCTCATTTCGACGATGGTTAGTTATTTGCGTATTCACGTGCACACCGCATATGCGTAGGAAGGAGGTGTTGTAATGTAAATTATTCGCATTTGCGTTGCAACTTCCCTCCCCCTCATATGTGGGCTTTTCTTTTCTTTTTTTCTTTTTTTGGAAAAATTTCTACTTAACCAACACTCACGCGCTTTGCATTGTATTTGTGATCACAGTTACTTAATGCAATTGCGCTTTCAAATGATGTGCCTGTTGTCATAATAACATGTAATCCTGTATACTGACTGACCGGGTAACAATTCACGGAACTGCCAATTGCTGTGGCAAAGCACGTATTAAATTCAGTGCTCAATACAAACATTCTGACAAGTCATGCTGAAGCATATCATTGAAGCATCAAATTTTAGGATTTTTCACTTCAATGTGCATCTCTTGTGCATTAGATAAACGCAGAACGTGTTGCAACACTTGTGTTCCGGTGGATAATGATTGGTGTTTCATTTGTCTATTCGCGCTTAATTGGTGACTGTTTATGTTTATAAATGTTTATTGCGCGGCACGAGTGAAAGATTAACAAAAATTTAGAAAAATCAAAGGATGGCAATTATGGATTCATCAGGTATTTCGCTACAACCCGGTCCGGGTTGCATCATTTTGACTTATAACACCCTACTTCTATTTGGTATTGGTTCCAATAGATTTTACTAACAAGTGAATTCTTAATTTTAGTCTGTAATAATATAGAATATTAATTATTATAACATCTTACTTGTAGGGTTAAACTTTTCTACCCATAATAATGCATCAACTTATTCGAAAAGAAAAATTGTTATAAAGCTCCATGATAAAATATAATTAAAATCACCAAGCGCTCTTCCAGCTATTCTACTCACGTATACTGTTAAATTATAATCACTCATTAATGAGCATGCTTTATGAGATTTCTGCCTTGAATGTTTATATGCACTTCCTTTCGCTGATTTACAGACAAATTTCGTTTTGTAATGGCACTTGAGCCCACTCCAAAGTTGAGACTACTTCAGCATCCTCAAAGGCGCACATAAACAACGGTGAAGAATAAAAACGATGTGAAACATAAAAGCGATTTTCCCGTGAACAAAATGAGCACACGAAGTGGGAACATGCCAACATTTCAGTAATGTGCCCAGCGGCCTACAGGCTATATATGCAATACACGTTCATACATTGCACAGTGCACACACTTGCACACCTGCATTTTGCAAAAAATGCATCGCAAACAGGAGCCCAGCCCTAAGTGCAGCGGCATCTACTTTGTATTCACTTTCAATTCATCCCCGCGTTGCACTGTTTGTTTAGCTTGTGAATACTGTTCCTGCTTTCCCTGTGAATCTTTTGTCAGCAAAAAAAAAGCACACAAACAAACGCCCTCCAGTGCAACAGAAAGGGTTTGACAGGACAAGGAACGTTGAGACAATTAGCTGGCAAGTGCTCATCGAATTAAAAATCCAATGATAAACATATTATATTAAAAATGGGAAAGAAATGTCTTTGTTCATATTAGTTGAAAAGTCCACTAAAATTAAATAGGACTAAACCATAAATTGCATCAACATTTTTAATTTATACTAGGACTCGTTTTATGTCCACAAACCGCACAGCTAATTAGCTTAAATGGACTTTCTCTTTCATCTATTTTAATTAAAATTTTTATTCATGTTTTCAGTCTTTAATCTAGCTAAGAAAAAAAACCAAGAACTTAAATTATATACCAACGAACTTCCTAAGTATCCTAAACTTCATTTATTTTTTAGCAAACATTCCAATTGGTTATTCCTACATTTTATGTAAAAACCTCTCACAGATGAAGTGGTCGATAATCTTGCAAGGGTACATTTCCTTTAGTTTCTTTCCAGGCAAAGGTCATGTAATAAAAATTGTATAACACAGCCGAAACCAAATATTCCAACGACCCTTGAAATTATCGGGCCCAAGTATTCGGTTGGGCACTATAAGAAAACAATGACAGACACGGAATAACTTCACCTGAATTAACGTTAATTAAATTTATGCTAATCAGCTTTTTGATTATTTTTCCATGCAAAGACGGCGATAAACATCTTTGGGGTGTTTTGAATTCAAATTTGATGGCTTTTAGTATTTTGTATTTTTAACCAAATTTGGAAAGATATTTTCGCGTTTGAACATTTTCAAAAAAATGGAAAGTGATCCAACAAGGAAGTTTAATGATATCAAAATTACGCTCAAAGTAATCTTGGAAAAAAAATAACAGCAACTTAACAAATAGACTCCGCACCATTGACAAAGCAAAGATTGGGAAGTTTATTGGCTATCGCTTGTTTTCCCCTATTGTTTCGGTCATTCAAACTCTGACTTATTTAATTAGGGTTGAAATTAGATTCTTAAGCTAATTACTATTTGGGTTAAAACTTATTACAGTACAGCGTGTTTAAAATTCCCAATACAATTTGTTGGTTCGTACATTTGTCGTTGTATTAAAAGTTGGTTGTTGTCAATGAATTTTGTGAGACATAAAATTGATTTCTTGCTAAAATGTTTCTTATTTTTTTTACTTCCTATACTGTTACAGTGCTTCATTTATTTAACGAAGTAAAACACAAAATAATTTATTACATTTTTAAATGCTGCAATGCAAAAAAATTATAAATATTATTTAAGCTTTGTCAGAAACTTTGAAGCTTGCTTCATAAAACGCCTTAATGTAGGCTTTTAAGTTTGAAACAATTCTGTGAAAATAAATTTATAGTAATTATAATATTAATTATTCTTGAAACTTGAATAAGCTTTATTATTAAATATATATATTAATTATAAATATTTGCACACTTTTTTTATAAAATTATATATCGTTTTTCATTGCTCTAAATTGACAGAAACATTGTTCAGAATTAAAATTTTAGTTACGAATTAATGTGCTAAAAATTAATAAATATAATTTTAAAATCCGTTATTAGTTGCAATGAAGGTATTTGTTTCTTGGTTCCCACGTTAGTTAGCTATTTAGCAAAAATATTGCAATTAAAATGCTTCATCTCTATAATAAAGGGTGTGTATTTTGAACACAAAAATGTTTAATTGTGAGTTGCTGTAACAAAGTGCGGGGAAACGATCACTCAATGAGTGAGATCATTTCGTTAAAATATTATCGCGAATGTAATGTAAACGAGTGGTCGTCAAATGCGCAAATTAACATTTAACACATGTATGGGCTATGGAGATTGGGGAACGGACGCTATGGTAACGTATTGTATTTGAATCGCGCCCAACTTGGATGTGTGCCAGAGAGCGAATAAACTTTATACGCACGTTTTGTAAGCTCAAAAATTGATGACTTAATAGCAGTTAATGTAAATACATTTATATAACGTATGTTTGTGTACACTTAGTTAAATAACATGCGCATTGAACTCAACACATTATCAGACAATTGAAAGCACCATATGACTCAGGACTCTTTAGTAAAGTCAGAAACTAGTATAAACGTTGATGAAACGTGTTCGTAACAGAAGGTTTTATAAAGGATTTTTACAATTTTAAATTTGAAGCTGTTCAATGTTCTAATGTCTTCGGATTAAGAGAGTCGTTTTCATCAAAACTGTTCGCGATTGAGTGTACTTTCAACAACATAGTCCATTTTCTCATTTCCTTCCCTATATAGTATCAGCAATGCCGAAAGTTCCACATTAAGCTTATACATGTATTGAAGTGTCATAGATTTCACCAAAAACTCAGTTTCAGTGAAAATTCAATACAATCGCGTTCACAGGCATCTCATTAACACATACCAGTACCGGATTCAAATATTATTGAGTCATGTCATGCGCAATACATAAATTCGAAGTAAAAACCGAAACTTTAGTATAATAATTGCCTCATCGTCTGGTAGTGTGTGCTCCAAACGGAATCAGACTATCCCGTTCCAAATTTCAAGAACAGCCGATAATAGCTCCTAGCGCAAGAGAGTCTTCCGATAAGAATGATATTGGGAAAACATGCATGGACTCGCTTTCCACCGTAATATGTGTACCATTTTCTGTAGCTGTGTTCAGTGTTCAACTCATGCTTCCATGCCATACGGAAACTGTTTCGAGTTTTGAAGCGCGATAAACTAAACTTTATACGTACATATATGAAATAATACATGTACGACCGGAGAGAGAGCGCCAAGTTCCGCGCCGTCACATATTCTTTCACGAATACACATGCGAAAGGTTATAAGACCGGCGCCCGCGCCCGCGCCGCCCTCCATTCTCCAAATTCCACCATAGCGACTTTAGTGTGTGCTTTTTGCTGTGCGCTACTCCATCACACTAAATACTTTGTTGTTATTATTAATTAATTATAATTATTGTACAAACCTCTTGCCACCCTTGCTACGCAGAAATGCTTCTTTTCCACCTTGTCGTTGTTTTCGTTTCCACAAAGTGCAGGAATAGTGAGCGCACAATGTGCTAAAACAAAAATTTGGTATCGCGCGACGCACCATCTTTCTGTGAAAAATATACCTTGGCGATTGTGTCGAAATTATATTATAGTGAAGTTACTCAGTGGGCTTGACAGTAATTTGGTTTATAGTTCTTTCGTCTTGTGAAAACAATTGAAGACAATAAGCGTTAAAAAGCTAGACAAAACATCGAGTTGGTTCAACGAAGAAAAAATAAAAATTAAAGTATTGAAAGTGATTTCATTTTAGTTTAATTTCGGTTTGTTCAGTTTGCGCTTCCAATAAGCGTTTTAGTGTGTGTTTGCCATTTTCCGCATAGAAACCGTAATATAGCGAGCGGCATACAACAACGGCGACAACATATTTTAAACTCCCTCCGGAAGATCTTCGGGCACAGCCATTTGAAGTGACAACATAAGCATATTCATAATCACCTTAAAACATCATCAATTTTTTCTGATTGGAATACAATAAGGTAACACATTAACCTAACTTTTACCATGTTTGCTTGCATGAAAATTGGAGTCATTGTGTTCTATATGTTGCGTTCGATAAGAACTTGCGTGTGTGTTGCGTTGCGCAGAATGCGAACACACGAGTTTACCGGAGGCTTGCGTGAGTTGCCACTGCAAGTTGAGTTTTAGGGTTGTGGAAATACGAAGGGGAATTCAAAAAATATGCACAGTTTTCTACCCTACAACTTAACTTACATTCGTATCGCTATGCGATTGTCGATTACATCAACTCCAAAGAACACTAACCCTATTACGGTTTTGTGTATCGGGTTCGGGTATCCGAATAATTTGCTCGCAACAACATATTCGACATCGACGCTTCCGAAATTTGGCTTTTATCAATAGTGGACGCTCTTCTGAATGTAATGCCGGCCCTGTTTGATTTTTGCCAGCCATGCAACGACGTCACTTGTGCGTGTGATTGTGTTTGCCACAACTTAAACGCACACTCGGCCATTCCGCTTTCCGAAGTACATACAAAAACACACATAATATGTATATATAAATATGTTTGAAGTGCGTTTTGTTGCATTGAATTTTTATCCAATATCATCGGAAATTGTTAAACAATTAATTTCATTTATGCTTACAACTAGTAGGATTCTTGTTTAGCCGGCATATCATATTGTGAAGCTAATGAGTGAACCTATTTTTATTCAAACCTTACAAAACTTTTAACCCGTCTGGAATAAAAGCCCCCGGCGGCCCTAACCATATGAATGATACTCAGGTCTTCTGAACACAAGCTTCGGCAAGTCACGCCACACAGACTGATATTAAAAAAATTGTGAATGCAGAAATATCGTTAATTAAATGGTTGACATTTGGTTACATCTTTGGTCATCTTCTATTTTTAAATGAGCTCGCTCTTAATCAATCGCCAAACTCCAAATTATTTGCGCCAATTCGAGTATATAATATGAGAGATTTTTGCATACGAGTATATATGCCATATTGTTTCTACTCGTGTCAGAAAATTTTTATATTCTTTGATTGGGGTGTACGTCGTATGAGTATATAGATGCGACCAGAAAACATGATTTCGGAAGGTCAAGAAAAAGTCAAGTGCAAATTGAGAACGTTTTGTGGATGAGGCACAAAGAAGAAATAACAAAAATAAATGACACATTTTGGTTTCATTATCGGGTCTCAGTGTGTTGGAGCTCTTTGAAACTGATATTTTAAGCTCTGCTCTGTTTATGTTGCTTTGTAAAGTGTTTGTTTTCATTTTTGATTAAGAAAGAGCATCACGTGTGCATATTATTCAAATTCTAAAATTTGCATGGTAGGGACTGTCACATAATACTTTGTGCCAAGTTTGAAAACTAGTTATTGGAAACTCAAACCGAGTTCAAAATTTATTTTACAACACAGCACATTTTAGAGCTGGTTTACATGGCTCGAAAGTTGGGGCATGAGTAAAAGAGAAAGTACGTAAAACGTAGGATGATAGAAAGAGAGGTCCGATTGTTAGCAGATCTCCATGTTAGGGCCTACTTTATAGCAAGCGGGGAAAAAGCTTAGGCTTCATCCATAATGTAGTGCTCGGCTTGAGCATTCCAAAAATAACTTTTAATACACACACTCAAAACTGAATGCGTACACGCATAATCTAAACTGATAATATTGCAAAGTTATAGTTTGTACAAAATATAGTTTGCCGCGTAGTGTCAATAACTAATATATACTTGAGGTGGGGATTGATTTATATAAATTGCAAGTTTTGCGATCTCCTCACTCCTATGATAAATTATATAGGATTTCTGTTTTACTTAGACCCTAATTTTCAAGCCAAGCACTACATTATAGTCATGTAGTAGTTTATTTTTTGGAAAACATTTATGACAAATGTCTTTTTTGTTATCATGACTTTTTTAAGCGACATTAGCAAAAACGTAGGATAATTTCATCAAATAAATAACGCAAATAAGGAAATGCCTGAATGCTGTAAACTTTGATTCAGGAAGTCCCTGATGATATTTAAAATAGCTTTCACTTTTGTAAACGTTGGGAATGTAAAAAACTAAGTAATCCCTTCTTTATTCATAAATCACAAATAATATTGCAAAATCCTTAAAAAGCATCTAATTCTGCACAATTAAAGTTGGATTCATAATATGGCTTCAGCATGGATCATACTGTGTGCAAAATTAAAAATTCTAATTTAAGTTTTAAGCCACACAAAGGCAACTAATATATTCGCTTTTACCCACTGCATACTGCTATATGCATGTAGAGAAGACAACTGGCATATTATGGAACAGCAAGATTTGTATAATGCCTAAACCACTACCTCTAACCCGCACTATAAACGTCGTGTCGTATACAACAACTTCAGGTACAAGTTTCAGTTTCAATTCCCAACGTAATCCCCCATTTTGCTATCCTTGAACAATTTCCGGTATTACATTTACCCGTACCCACCCCTGCGTGGTGGCTTACCCTCTGGGCTGAATTGTGCAAATGTCCAGTTGTGCACCTGTTCTATATGATCACCACACCACATAGTGTTTTACTCTTTTTTTTAACACATCTCAAATGCACCTCGCTGCCAGTTGCCTCACAGAGTCCGCACACTGAAAAATCGTTTTATTTTGACGGGGGATTTTGCTACAGAAAACTCTGCTCGAGGGTTGGCAAAATAACGAATGACAGCAACAAAAGAAGCGCACACACGACAAATGGACAAAAAAAATCTGCACAAACCAACCACAAGAGACAATGTCATTTAGAATCAGATGACCGTATATACTTAGTTGTGTGAAGGCATTTTGCTGTACATTCTGTGGCAGGAAAAGATTTAATTAACTCAAAGGACAATACTGTAAGCTAAATCAGAGTATGATTGTTGTAAATTTATAAAACTTGTACGTCTTAAGCTCACATGCTATGCTAAATAATTATGTCACAACCCACAACTATCGTTGGGAGTATTAAAATTCGTAATATTATTTATTTAAATATTAAAAGAATTAGTGCATCAAACTATTGAATGCTCTTCAATGGCCAAAATTGCATTACGTACAGTTAGTTGGACGAGCATTTAAATGAATTACAAATTATGATCATCATGATGGGCGCCTTTTTTATAGCAATATTATCGCATGTTTATTCGCGACATAGCCACTGGTTAATGTTTTTCCGCTTACTCCCTTTCCCACCTTTTGTCGCGCGTCTGTTTTGTGCCTGCGCTGTTTGTTTTTGGTTCACTTTTATATAATTTGGCAGCGTCCACCAATTAAATGGTACATTTAATTTCGAGCAAATGTCCCATACAGTAAATTCATAACTTTAATTTCAGACATGTTCAAAATGAGAGGGCCCATGAAGTCATATAATGAAAAGCGTTCTAACGAAGCTAGCTTTGCCGTGTAGTTGTGCACGATTTTGTTTTAGTTTTTTTGTGTTGGCAATTCACATTATAAATTTAGGGCGAAGGTTATACACTGTAAAGCGATTTTTATTGAAACTAAATGCATCGAATGTGCATTGCACAGATGCAGTAGATACCGTAATTTAAAATGGCACTTAAATAAGTTTCAGGAATGAAGAAAATAAACTCTATACGGATATATGAGCACAAATATTACTTAAGTGTAAATTGTTACCAAAATAATGCAAAAAAAAATCATTAAAAAATAGTCATTTAAAGAATATTATTTTCATGTATGAGTTTGCTGGCAATGATTATTATTATCAAATATCTCTAACACGAAATAATAAATATGAATCCACTACGCAATTAAATTGCACCTGTTTGGGATTTGATAAAAGGGAAGAAATAAAGAGAATATTTGAATGCATTGCAGCTGGTAATTGTGATTGTAAACATTGCATAAAATGTTGAAAGGGCTTGCTTTTATCTTCTCTTTAGTCATATTTTTGCATTCGCTTTTTTTGAAACGCGATTATATTTAGTTTTCACGGCTTTTACTTTGTACATTGTGATTAATTTACGTTTCGCAAACCTGAATATGATTTTCAATCACGATACATATGGACAAAAAAATCTATTTCAGTTTCTAAAATGTCCAATAATTGCTTTATTCAATTCTTTATAATTATAAATATACTCAAATAATAAATATAAATAATTATTTGATCACAAACTATTGATCTCGTATAATTTGTTGCGTATTTATATCACGATTATATAAAACTGATAGTGTAATCTTTCAGAAGTTTTAAAAAGCTTTGCTAAGGCGGTAGAATCTGACCCGATCTCCTCACTGCGTATAAATACTGCAGTATGAAGATTGCAGAGTCATTGCGTAATTCGTAAGCCGTTGTATTTGTTGGTATGACAATCAGAAAACCATTTAAAGAAATTCAGTTGTATTCAAATTGTTTATCATTTATTTCATTCCGGACTAATTTATATTGTTAATTTTATTCCTTTATCTTAGAACCAAATCTTATCTACAGCCATATTTTTTTTTTTTATGGATAATTATAGTTTCTGAGGAAAATTTTGTATTTTCGTATGAAATACAATAGGAATTAAAAAATCGTAATTTGAAATTAAAAAGTTTCTTGTGTGACCTTGAAGCGTTTTATTTATTTAACCTTTTTATTTGCATGAAATTTTAATGGTCTCATAAATTTACCAATAATACGTTCACTGTATAGCATAGAGGCACTTGAATGCTGTATCAGTAAGACTTCATAATAATACGTTGTTTGTGCTTTTATTTAATAAGCACACGGTTGCGAATTTAACAGTTTCACAAATTCACATTAATTGTGGCGATTGTGTGCCAAATGAACAAAAATCTACACAATATTATATTACTTTGTTATATATTCGTAAATGTATTTATTTATTAATGTGCAATTTTGTATTTTCTTTTTGTTATGTACATTTATGTACTTTTTTAATTGTGTATGTTTGTAAAAGATCAAGTTTTGTGTGCAAAAAAGCGTGAGTCCACTGCGACGCTTTGTGTGAGTGCGCGCGCGGGAACAAGCCGAAAGATAGCACATAGCGATAACTGCAAAAACCGGCAATCGCCTTTTTGGTTTTATTTGCGAATATAAATATAACATGTATTCCGAAAATTATAATATCTTTTGACCGGCATCACGAAATCGGCATCGGTTTTGGATATTAATTCAGGTTTCCTTATTTTTTATATTTTTTACCTGAGACTTCTATTATGCGAACGCCATTCTAATAATTTCATACACACAATTTCCCTATTGAATTTTGAAATACAATACAAAAGCCTGCGGTTCCGTTATATTGTACGGTGATCTCCACCAAATAGCCTCCATATAAAAATGTATACTTATATGTATATTAGTTTATACTCACTTCATATTTCAGTGATCGGTCTCGATCTGCTTGACTGGTTAGCGGTATAGTGGCTTAATGTGAGATCGCACTCTGGAGCAATCCTGAAAACTGAACGTGCAAAGCGTACTTGTGGCCACCGATTAAAATTTCAGAGTAAAAAAATTAACTTATACTACTATGCCTTGGGGCTTGCCTGTATTTCTATTTTCTGCTATCACAATTCACACAATTATAGTTGTTCTGTTGTCTAAAAAGTTTTGTATGCAGCATACAAACAACGTGGATTTGATGATTTGCCAGACGGTGTGCTGCGTGCATGAACTAACCATAGAGGTATAATATGGCGAAGTGAAAGTAGTAATAATAAATTAAATTGGTGAAGTAAATGAATGCCCGACTGTTTTGTAAAGTGGTCAGCGATAGACCCACGGACAGATGAAATTACCAGAAAGCTGTTAAATGCATGCGAGGATGATGTCACTTCTTGTATTTGTAATCGTTTAACCTTTTCAATAAGTTGAGTGTCAGATGGTACAGATGGCTTTGAAATTTATTGCATCAGTTGGACTTTTTTTGTGACAAAAATTATAAAAAACATTTAGGGGTCCGATTTTTAGTGGACGGTTTTTATCAATTTAATTTCTCTATGGATTTTTATGTGCTTCAAATCTTGTTTTAAATTTAATGATTAAGTATTCAAATTTATTTAAAAGGCGGGCGATTATTAAAACGGAGTCGATTTTAAACTACTCATGATATAGAAAACACCATAAAGTGTCTGCAATGTTTATCCATTTAAATCGATAAGGCGCAATTATAATTTCAATATACTAGTCATAAACTGTTGCAACAACTGCAAACGTGGTAAGGTTGTGTCTGCAGTCATTCAGGCATGGCTAATTGTTATTATGTTCTTGTAATTTGTAAATTAAGCTCGGTGTAACAAATCGGGTAATAGAAGCGCATGCATGACGTAATTTTGAGCGATATGTACCAAAACTCAATCCACATAGAGTGTTTGTCTGCAGCATGAGAAATGTTTCACTTCGAATACAATGCTATTTCTGCGCACATACACAATTATACCCAGTTCGTTGTATTAATTTGATTTTGACTTCATGTCGTGTCTATTAAATTATCATTAGATACAGAATACAGTCTTGATTTCAAATGCAACGCTGAAAAAATGATCTAATTGCATTGCAGAATGTAGTTCGTTGTGTTATGTTGCTGAATACGGGAAACAATTACATTAGCTCATGTAACACAATCAACGTATATTGCTTTGAATTAATATAAGCAGGGCTTTTAGTGTAAGAACTCGTATAAGTAGTTTGCGCGTAAATACCGCAATTTAACTGCTGAACAAATGCAACAAATCAGGTTCAAAAGCGTGTTAAAATTCACCGAAAGTGGTTAACCTTTAAGAAAAGAGGGGTTAACCTTGAAATTGCAAGATAAGGGAGGGATAAATTATAAAACGAATAAAATGAAAAATCTTAGGATTGAAAAACGAATCTTATTTATTGTACCGGAATTACTTCATATTATATTAACCAATCATGAGCAAATTAGCCCAATGTGCTTCTTGCATTCATATATAACCTGTCGAGCTCTATACCCTGGACAAATCAATGTTGGGATGAAGTTTATATGCTTTCTGACAACGGCTAATTACATTTTTCCACATGACCAATTTGAATGTCAATTTCGCTATTTTTTTTCGACATACATAGACACAACATAAAACACAATATTCATGCATTAAAACTTCTATACACATTCTGTAGAATGTATTGTCCAAAAATTCGATACTCCCAATTAATGCCACATGCTGTCCCACATTGAATGTCGATCCTTTTTTTATAAAATTGTTGGCGTTCTCAAAAATATTTCTCTCTACGCTCTGCATTGAGTCTTCCTGAATCTAGTGCAATTTTGTTTGCACATATTTATAAACTAAAAATGTTTATGTTTAGATACAATAAAATACCATCAAAAAAGCACTACATAGATGGCACGAGAGATAAACAAAAACCTGGCAGGCACCAACCTTTTCATAATATATTTTATAAAAGTAAAATACATACGGAAAAGCAAACAACGGACAACATGATAAATATAGCAACATATTATGTACCGAGAACAATTTTCCACAGAGAACACGTTTATTTTGTATATATAGGCGGATTTTGCAGCCCCAACAATATGTAAAGCAACTTATAGGTACAATATATGCAAACCTCCTCGTTTCGTCGTCATCGAAGCAAGTTTCGTAGTTCGTACCATTGCGAGATCGGTTACCATCAAAACTGAAATTTAGGCCAATCAATTAAAAAGGAAAATGGAATCGTGCATATAAAAACACACAGCGCATTAACACGAAAATTCTATTCGGATTTGTATACTCGTAAGTCCAACATCGTAAAAGCAGCTGTAGACATAGCAGGGCAGGCAGCGGTGTCTTCCTAATTATATTCCACCTTAGCAATGCTGCTGGAATTAGCAAGACACTAAACAAACGCGCTCGCATGTAATTAAATTCACACGATTTAAACAAGAGAGAGAACAGCACACTGCAAAGCATAACTATCACTTTATATACTTTACCATGAAATTGAATTTTGGAAAAAGAGCATGGGGAATATGTTTAAAATTGAATAGAAACACGTGAAATCGATTTTAATTTCTATAAACAGCCACCTTAACAGAATAATTAATGTTTTTGGAAAGTTGTTTCTCTCACTGCGTTTGATTAAGTCAATGAGCACAAAAATATTTTAATGATTACTGGCAATCTTGTTTCCCACTTTAATTACAACTTCTAGCTAATAAAATACAGGAGGGATGGGACATAGAAAAACACCCCTTGAACAAATTGTCTCGAAAGTGGCAACCAATCGAGATTGCCAGTGTAACCCTTTTGCCGACTATATTCAGTGGTCAGCAATATGAAATTATTATGTGAAGAAAATCCAACCCCCTTTCTTCCTTAATACATGACTGTCGACACACAATATTCGAATATTGGCACAAGAATGAATATAAAAACCTTATTCACGAAGGGCTCGATCATGCTATAAACACCTCCATGTGCAATGTGCATACTGCATACATAAAAAGATAGCGTTTCATTAATTATGTTGGCGAGTTTTACAAAAGGAAACCACGTCATCGTGACGGTTTAGCTAATTCATTCTCGCGCTATTCGTTATCACATATATAGCTCTATTGCATATACAAGTTATTCAAGTATATTCTTAATCCTGCCCTCTCACCATGCTTTTAACATTTTAATATTTGCACAACATAATCAACATTAGGTGCCTGTAAAAAGTGTACATATTTGCTTTGGAATGATAGAACGTAAATTTTGCTTGCATGTTAATGAATAATAATTATTTTTCCAATAAAAGTAAATGCGGTTGTGTTTTTATTATTTAGGTTAAAATTTTACCTCATAAAATAATTATATTATAATTACTGTTTATCTTAAAAAAGGATTAGATGCAAAAGGCGATAACAAATAGGGAATTTTTTAAAGGGGAAAGCGCTACTATATTTTATGCAATAACTGGAGAAGTTTGATGGGGAAATTAAAACGCTGCGCTTCTGACTGTGTGTACTTGGTATTTGAGACATGAATTTTTCAAACCATTCATATACGTCTGACAAAAAAGTGGAAAATAAAGCCAGAAATCTTAACACAAAAGCCTGTAATACTCTCAATTTTATCAACGCAATTATTAATAATATTCCTTTCTCTTCCTTTTATTGCTATAGGGTGGAGAACATATTTAATGTCTTTTTGGTCGTTCTGATTGGAGAAGAATGCGCTGCATTTTAAAGGGATGAACTAACACTAATAAATGTATGGCTGTGTGGTGGAATGTCCCACCCCATAAACAAACGAAAGGGGAAATGGTTTTATACTATTATTTACCGTAAACATGAAATATCAGCAAAAATTATAACTTAAATCCTTCAATTCCTTGTTCCATATAATATTTCTATCACCAAAATCATGCTTAAAAATAGTTTAATAAAATACTCTTCCTATAGAATAGATGCGTCCAATTTTATCTAACAGCTGTTAAATGTGTAGAGCTGCAACGGCAACCTATGCCCTAATAATAAACTGCACAATATAACTTGTAGACAGCTCATGTAAAGCATTTAAAGTTTTAGCTTTCAATTTAAGATGCTGTACAGATTTTGAATGAATGTATGCGATGCAAAAGTGTGAATTTTAAAGTTGTGTGCAACCGAAAAACGAGTTTGCCGGACAACCTCAAAACCTCCCAAGCAACTTCTTTAACATCTCGTTTGGAAGCGCATGCATATTGTAAGATCGAGTTTAGCCAAAATTGAAGGGAAAAAGCAATTCATGTTCTATATAATTTTGTGGTGCTGCATGTAAATGTATGTTGTTTTTTTTGTTGTACATTTTTTGGACCAAAGCAAGGGGGCGCGCATGGGCGCTCTGTCAACATATTTTACATATGTGTGTTTTGGCATGCAACATACATACATTTAAAAAGCATACGTGCGCCGAGAGAGAGCACTTATATTCAGATGATATGTTGTGGTATCAGTGAGCATAAGAATTTTGCCCAATGCCCAACAAATAATTCAAGCATGTATGCAGTTGCCATGCGAGTTTGTGTACGATTGTATAACATTACAACAAAAGCTGAGTGCGCCGCCAAGAGTGACAAGACGGGCGCATGAATGCGGCCAAGCAACTCGCACTGTTCGAATAAAGGCGCACAGTGTATGTTTCTCTGGCTCTGCGATGTGGAAAATATGATTATATTACGTTTAGGTATGCTATTGTAATTTGTAATGCGGCGCCGTACAAATGTGCATGTGTGAGAATGAATTCAGCGTCGAGCATTTTTTGGTTTGGTGGAGTTTAGTCAACGAGCGACTACGTGTGTAAGAAGGTCGCGCTTAACGTTTTTTAAATACGCCATTTTACACTCCCCGCAAATTTGATTATCAACAAATAATAATAATTACAGAAGCAAAGTAATTAATTACAAACAACGAGAGATTTTAATTGTCCAAAAATAAATGCGCTTGATCGTCTCAAAGAGAGTTGTCCTTACATAAGTTTTTAAACACCGGAATTCATTGATTATTGTAACGCTTTTCGAGTTCGAGTTTTTAGTCGCAGTTTATAACTAGAGCAAAAATACAGATGGCTGCATAACTTTTTTTTCGGTTACATTTTTGTGCTTCATTATAAAACAAAACGTATCGTATCTCCTCACAACACATAAAATTTCGCATCATATTCTTGTGAACTTCAAACAAAAGAAAGAGAAATACAAATTAAAGTTTTCAACTTAGCAAAGTAAAAAGTTCTGATAAAACAAAAAGTGTGTACTGAAAAAATTTTGCTTTTTAAAAATACAAAGCTGGCCGAAAATATATTACACTCAATACGCGTATACTTACATCGCAATAGCAAAAAAAGTCGCATTTTGGCGATTTCGCACAGTGAAAGAACACAAGCTTTAATTCCGTGTGCGCGAGCTTTGCTAATTGATACACCCGTCAAACCCGGCGGGACGTTTTGTTTGTGAAACATTTAAATCTTAATTGCACAAAACGGTGAATGCAATTTGTTGTATTAAGCCAAATGTGAAAATCATTTAAAAAGAAGATTTTTGTCAATTTCAAAAAAAGAGAAATTTATTCAAGTGGATTTTTATGCGATTAATGGGATTTAATAAATCTTATCCTAGCGTTAATAAAATTACAGCCCAGAGAACAAACATATTGTAGTAGCAACTTTTGAAGTGACGTGGAAATCGTGCTGTAGTTAAAATACAGCTGATTTTCCTTCAACAAAAAAAAAAAAAAATCAAAAAAAATATACGTACTTGTTCGTGCCGCGTGCTGCTCTGCTTTCGACCAAGACAATATAACGGTGTGTGTATACAAAAAGCTTCACATCTATATACCTATCCGGCAACAAAATTCACGTGGCCGGTGTGCTTTTCTTCCCTCCTGAACCTATGTATTGCAGCAGCAGCAGCCGATTGCTTTTAGTGCCAAAACATAATTATCCTCGCACAGCATAATTCCGGTATATTTAAATTTTATTATATTTTATACATAATTTTGATCTAGATTTAAAGTGTAGATTTGCTATATGTACTTTTCTACCTATAATTATTTAGTTGTATCAATAGCGTTTTTAAAATATCCATATTTAGATGAGCCGTAAACCAGTTTGCATTAATTATATGATATTAAGTACTTATAAGAGTTTAATTGTTTAATTAAGATACAAATTTATCTGGGAAATCTTGAGAAAAATATTTGGTGCGTTAAATGTTGATCAATCAGTTGATTGTTTTCAATTGTTTATGTATATATTATTCATGGGCGGCGTATTTATCCATTTTAATGTATTCAAATAATATTCATTTGGAATAATTACGAGTTCATATAACAATAAGATGGATAAATTAAATATGCTGATCTCGGTAAGAGAATTGGGATAATCGGTTTAAAGTAAGCGGTTTTGCGATTTCTTGCCCAGAAATAGCAGAATTCAATGAATTTAATGTAATTCTTTAGTTATTAAAAGTGGTTTAAAATCATCCAAAAATTGAACGCATACGTCAATTGCTGTTTAAATAACCGAAACTTTTTTTTTTGAAAACAAAACTCTTGCATCAAAATAACGTGTAATTAATGATTATACGGCAGTAAAATGAATAATCGGTGTGTTATCTATGTTTTTATTATTGTTGCTCCCCAAGTTTTAATTACGGACAACGACACATATTATGGGTAACATGCTCGCTTAGCGTATAAACATTACACACATTACAATGATAAATTGTGTAAATTGTTGAATTAGAACTGAATAATTAATCGTTTCATAGGTCTCTTAATAATGTGTTTTAAAAAAAAAGTTTTTCGTGGCGCAAGAAAGAAGCGAATTTTTATAGCGACTGTAGAATCATTGATTAATATTATAATATGGTTACGTGTTGTGCCCAAAACTTGCGAACACACAATTGCCATGACAACATTTGGGGACTTATCACCTTTCTTATCAATAAATCAATAACACACCGCTTTAAAATGTATCTAACTATAGCGGTTACCCTTCCTTCCACGGATCTCGCAAGCTAAAATCCGTGTCACACACAACATTTGGGGCCAAAAGTCTATCTACTAATTCCTCGGCGAAGCCTGAAATTTCATTGTGTATACAAATATTATATATTGATAGACGATAACGACGTACGGGCGGCGACTTGTGCATAATCTACATTTAATTTGACACACCAAGATCTGCGTTTTTATACCATGGCGCGGTGAACGCGCTTATCTTAATTACAGGCTGCTGAGACGGGGGTCTTAACTGCCTCGGTAATTCGTGGGTGTGCGTGTGCACTTAATTATTTTATTTCGGCTTAGCAGGAAGTTGATAAGGCGGTTTTAGTCGCACAAATTTGCGGTTGGTACACGATCATCATTTTCGCTTGTTAATATCTGAGGGGGGGTACACTCTACAAAATATTGGATGTTTACTGCTCAGCTACCAAGTAACTCGCAGACCAAGCTGGCGCAGAACGCGGTTAATTCCCCGCTTGTATAATAATTTTAAGTGTAGTTAGACTCGTTCTAATTAGCGGGCTTGCGACGAAAACACGATAATTAAATGAAGTCGATTTCGTTATGATGCGTGATGCTCTCCGAGTGTGTAGTGTGTACATCACAATCGTGGGTTGTTGTCACTAAGATGTTTTCAACTTTATATTATGCCACTAAATATTAGTCAGAAGTCATAATTCATTTACGTACCAACAAAAATTGCCTTTGTCAACCAAAACAACTGCAGGCTGTTAAGTGTAACAAATTATGCTGCGTACGTAGAACATGCGGCTCATATGAAAATAACACGGTCGATGGTTTGATGGTTTTATTGGACTAATCGTTGACGCGTATTATAATTGTGGCGTTATTGCGTAATTTCAGTGTCGAGGATTGGGCGCATAAATGCTTTATTTTTTATGAAAATGCAACTTTTTTGGTTTATGCGGGAATAATTGGAATCAACGTGAAACACATACCAATTAATATAGCTGAACTGTGAATTTTTTATTGTTTGTCGAAGTTGTCAGACAATTACATTTATTAAAGCTTTTTATGCTGTCTTTCATTAATTATCTACTCTTGTTTTTCTTATGACTTCTATAAATGTTAATGAAATTGCTTTTTGTTTATAAGTATCAGTTCTTTGTCTTAATTCATTCAAATTAATAAATTTATCATAATTGTAGTCAAATTGCAATACAAACAATATTGATTTATTTATAAAATTAATAAAGCTCCCATTTTCAAGAACGAATCAATTAAAAACTGTATTTCTAAATCGGTGTCGTCATCCAATCAAGTTGTGTTAATTTTGGTTTGTTAACAATATTTTTAGTTTGTTTTCTCGGCTTTTTAGAATGAAATACGCAGCAAATTAAGATAAATTTAATTTATGCTTATTTCATTTAGCACATTTTGAACGATTTTGACTTATAATGACCGCACCACCGTCCATTGTTTGTATTTATATAATGATCCATGATATTTGAGAGCTTGACCTTTTAATATGAATTCATCAATTCAACTCGTTCTTTCCTTCAAATACTTACGGATTAAGTTACGAGCATTTATACAACAGTTGCGAGCTGCCCGTCTATTCCAGATCTTCAAGTTATTAATTCTCCTTAGCACATACGTGCTAAATCTGCTGCTCTCAGTGATGCCAATTAATGTTGAAATTATTTGGTGTGTTGTTTTTGTTAGTATGCATTCTTTGGACGTGTACTTTTATTTATAATACTATGTCCGTATTTATTACATAATCATATGTAAATTGCACATTTTATAACTAAAAATACCAACCCGATACTTATTATGTACCTGAGGAATTCTTGCGATGAATTTTATTCAACTACAAAGAATTAAGCCCATCGCTGATCAAAAGATCGTAAATTTTTAATAAATTTTTAAAAACTTATTCCTTTCTCTCATAGTTTGTTTATTTTAAAGTTTTTAGTCAATGCATCCTCACTAAATTTAAAGATGCAGTCTATGCAAAAATGCCAAGGATATATTAATTTGCACAAATTTGAATGCGAACAACCTTCAATTTTTTATTATATTAGTATGGGAGTATATTTGTTAGCCATTGGCCATTTCATACATGTTAATAGCAAACGAATGTATATCTGTGCATGCTAATCCATTCTATATAGATAAATATTGTGTATTAAGTTTGTTCATCGCCTCACGTGACACAGTGTTTTTAGACGAAATATTCTTTTAAATTTGAACAGCGCAGTGTTGCCATCTAAATCCATCCAATGCACAATAACGACCAATAATGTTCAAGGGGTGCAGCCAAATCCAATTAAGAGATAAGCGCCAAATGGTAAATACATCAGCGACTGCATCATATAACAGGTTGTCACTATAATGAAATACACAAGTTCGATATGCGCGGTGATGATGGCATCGCGATTCGCTATATTTTCTACGAACAACAGCATGCGCTTCTACATTCGTTGCATTCAATTCCCTACAGTGCAGATAATTATATATATAGGGAGGTAGGTTGGTACGACGTGTACAATGTACATGCAACGACGTGTGTCACTTTAGAATGTGTCGCTGATTTTCACAGTCAAAGAATAAAATGTGCGACATGCAGTCGAGGGTCTCATAAAAAATGTATAAGATCACGCATCTGGTTGCCATCAATTAGATATATAATTTTGAGCGCGTCGACTCGCGCATTTTCTCGCACGCCTATGACGACCTGCATCTTCTCTGCATCGTGTAACACGACCGAATCGTGGCGCGGCGCTTGGTATGGTTTCCTCGTACATTTATAGAAGTATATTGTAGTTATATTATTGTTGTTTAATTGGGAATCACTATGGTGGGCATCTCTGCACACATATTGAAATATATTTGAATTTTGAATGCCGTTCGCGTATGCGATGTGGTTTGATGTGTGCGCTTTACTGCTTGATGTTCATCGTAAAAATACATATAAGCAAGCACAAAATTGAAAACATCACACACAGTTTCTTTTTTTTTTTCGGCGGAAAATGTATAATTATGACGCAACGATGAGACGTGAAGAGTTTGGTGTGATGATGCGGTGTAAAAATAGAAACATTGAATTTGAATTTTGTGAATCAACCGGGAACCAGTCAGTGTTGCCATTTGCGTTTATGTTTGGCTTACATATTATTGATACTTCATGATTTCATTGGATAATCTACATTTTTGCTGATTAATAACAATAATAATAATAAAATTAACTTTATCACCTGTTGTTTTGGTTGAGACAAACATTTATTGCTTGTTTCCAGCTCCCAAAATCTTAAGGTCTATCCTTGATTTGTATATTTAATTCTCTTATAAAATCCCGCTGGGTGCATACATGTACTAAAAGCACAACTCCTCTTATATAATTTATCCTTGTGCATGTCGTCTAATTTTAGCCATAAAGGCGTATAGATTTCAGCTGATGTATATTTCAAATGGGAGCACGTTTACGTAACGTAATACCACAACTCCAAAAAAAACATAGCTACGGCCTATAGACTGTATGCATTCGTGCACATCGTCAAGTTCTGAGGAATATTCAGAATGTAGCTAGGAATCAGTGTGATGGTGCATGGCTCCTCTAAAAATACTGGCAGACACACAGTTTAATCCGCTTGTTCGGTGTAGCATATTATGTGTACTGTGCTACGAAAGTCAGAAGCATGGTTGTCAGATGCTGGATCGTTGAATCAGGGTTGAATATCGCCCTGAAATTCTTCGCTTTTTATCGAGGGGGTGCAGGGGGTGGGGTTATACAGAGTATGCAGGGTACGTTGTGTAATACGTCAATATACAAACCAACATGTGTATATTTTAGATGGCTGTTCCACTTAAATGCTGTGTTCATCCACTTCAAATCGATTTAATTTTGTGCTCAGTCAAAATGTCAATTGAATGGCTTGGCTGCAGCAGCATCCAGAAACCCCCAAGTATTGTGATTGGTGGAAGTCAAACTTAACTATGGAGGTATAATAATATGGTGGATGGAGAGCAGCCCTTTGTTTAGCTCAAATTCCTTGTGGTTTTTCCCAATAATTCTCAAACATTTAATATATTGGCATAATACGCGCTTTCGCTTGTGATTTTATAAATCGCTGAGCTATACACACACAGAGGCGTGCTTGACAATCGCGGTTTCGTTTGTTTCTCCTGACTCAATATTATACATCCCTGATTCCATATTACTTACCACGGTGCAGTGTGCAGGAGCGACATGATGCTGTGTGATGCAATGTGGATTGTCGATATTCCTTTTGCATCTTTTACCGCCACATTGGCCGCATACACATTTTCTATAGGGCATATTTATTTGTATATGTTTGTAGAAATCGCGTGCACTTCATCGCTCTTGACATGGCTATGCTTTTACAATATGTATATTGTAGTATATACCTACATATTGTACATTAATTGTAGAGCATAAATGAAGGTTGAATTAATGCGAGCAATCGCATGACAATGTCTATATATGTTGACGATTTTATATGCACATACATTCACAACCCCCTATTGTTTTAATTGTTTTTGTGTGGTCGATAATCGTGCACAACCCTCTTTAGATTTGCCTAGCGCTGTTGTTGCATTTGCATGTTGTATTTTCTCTATATGTTGTTTATATAAAGCGTATCATTTCCTCTGTAGTACTTTAAATGTGACGTCGAGTACTGGGCATAGGGTACACAAAGTCGATAAGACGACATTTTATAGACGGAGAAGGTGTGGGGATTGGAGAAGGGTTGCGTATTTATTGTGGCAGACTTATAACGATATTATAGGAGCATATACAGAATATAGAAAGAACATGCTTGGGATTGCTTGACATTTTGACTTATAGCGAAACAAGTGTAAGTATAAGCATGTGTGTGTGAGGATTTGTTTGTAAAAACGATTTTTATGCTGTCACCTTCAGGGCTAACTGACGCAAAACAACAATGCGAAATGCGTGATAGCAAACGCAAATAGACAAGGCATAGTCGACGTACAACCTAAAAAATAACTCCCTTGGGTACGTCTATGTTGATGTGTATCTTCAGATTTTCTTTATACTGCGGTTCCTTCTATCGTACTGTGGTTCGCCTTAACAGAAAGTAGAAATCTTTTGTTTTGTTTTCCTCTTAAATATGTTTCTTAACAAGGCAACGCTTAAAGCCTGCATAATATGAGTATCTGACCAAAAGTAAAAAGTGTATAAAGATTAAGTTTTTTTTTCTTTTTCATAACATTCCTACCCTTCGTGAAGCAAATATTTTGATTGTAACAATCCCGTAATATGATTTTGTACAGCATAACATCGGCAAATGGTTGACTCTATTGACTGTGCGAAATTAAGCACACGTCTTTCGTGCATCATATGCATGCGTATTACGATTGCTTGGATGTCGGTTGGTTACACTTTATAGGGTTGTAAAATATAGTGGACCTGGATTTTTTTGGATTTTCAATGTAAGGGTTTAGTTACTTCTTCAACCCTTTTGGTGCAACACATAATTTCGAAAATGTTGGAAAGAACGCCAGTGTAAATGACTACACGTTTTCGAAATATTTCGAAAATGTGGTGCAAATGATGCCCTTTGTGAGGACAATATAAATTTTGTTGCGGTTCGCTTAGAGCCTCCTCATTCACTCATAAAACATCCTCTTATTTCTTTTCAAATAGTCGGTATTGAAGCAGTCCTTTTATCCATCTGTACTGCTATGGTTATAATACTAATATATAGAAGAATTGCGATATTGTTCCAATCGGAAGCAAAGGACATTTTATGTTTACTATGGCATTCGACTGATAATAGTATTGTATATTGCCAATATGCAAATGTGTGTCCATCCTATGATCCAACAAATGTTTAAATATATGTAATACTCATTTTGTGGGATGAGACAGATGCCCAAATTGTGGTATGTACGAAGAGACTGTAGTATTGAATTATTTGCCCGCATTTAAAATACAAATCAATAAAAGTATTCAATAATCTGCATTTATAGCTGTAGTTAAATGTCATTAAAATGTTAAATGCGTGGAAGCAACGTCATCTGACAAATGCTGGTTTTAATCGCTGATTGGCATTTTCCATAAGGTTGTGTCTTGGGTATACCAAATATTTCGCATATAATACTCAAAAATAAGCTCGTTAGCACATATATCGTGTATTTCGTTAAAGAATTCAGTTGTCACCTTGAGATAGAATATCGAATATGTACTTAAAATCTCGAAATGATTTTATTTTGTCTTATTTTAATTTTAACTTGTTTGGGGCAATTTAAGAGACACTATAAATTTTGACCTTGAACTTAATATTGATTGATTATTCGTTGACAATGATTTAAAAGCGAGGTTTACTCTGATTTTGTTACTCTTTTTTGACATTCAGAGTCAGTATTTTAAAACCTAACCCCACACCCAAACATTTGCAAAAACATCAACTACATCTCCACATAATATGCCAAAGGTACTTATAACTTAACATCAAAGCCCCCTTGTTGTTATTATTTGTGTTCCAGCAATTGAAAATGCAGCGTTTTCCCCCTTGCTGCGATTGTTACTCATACCACGCACTTACATTAACTACCCGCACTTTGCATTAAACTCATTAAGTGCATTTTGGGAATGCACGAACACAATGAAGCGTGTGTATCACGTGCATGCATTTATTTGCATTAAAAATTTGCATAAGCGAACATGCACAATGAAATGCAATTTCCCGCGCCTGATTGTCGCAAGCTCTGTACGCCAAATGCGTGATGCGTTGTGTGCGCTGCTTTGACTCCACATACAATAATTTTTTGTTCGAGGATTACAGGGACTCACTCAATAAAAAGACTTGTGTGTGCACAAATAATTATAAACAATAATCAATGGCTGGAAATAATACTGCTTGTTAATTGCACTTGAATGCATTTAGATTTCCTAGCATGGGTACGAGTGAACTCGTACTCGTATCGGCAAAGTTTTCTTTCGAGTCAAGGGTTTAATACACATTGTATATATTGGAAAATCCGTTGAAAGTAGTTTCCGTTCAAAAAGTGAAATATGAATTATATAGCATGGGTTTTAAAAAAATCATTTTCGGACACAAAAGGATCGTTACAATGTTCAATGTTCATGTCTGCGTCATTGGTGTGCGCTTCATTTGGCTGGAATGCAATTTTAATGAGATTGGCATGGAATGAATTTTATGTAGCTAGGTACTTGTCCATTTTTTGCTATTATTGCAGTTATATACACGTATTCTTTAAACGTTCACGTTTTCATGAAGTCTATCGTTGCCCGTTATTGAAGAAATGTTAGGACAATGCTTTTTAAAGTAACAAAGTCTTTCCTTTTCAATTGTATTATTTGAAAATCTCTTAAAGATTTTAAATTTCTTGTGTAGGCGAAAACAAGTATGCCAATGGAAATCATGGTGAATAGTTATATCTAACTATCGACACGTTCGTCTGGTTGAGCTTCAGTACCAGGGGTCTGCTAATGCACACGTTTTAAAGTTCACCATAAATGATACCATTAAAAAACTGATTCAGTTTCTTGTTACACCTTTTTTTCCATTTAATGCCATCTCAGACCGCATCCATATTCCGGCGTTGCGCTCATTTTCCTATGATATCACGAAGAACTAAAAAAACGTTTCTTTTTCTGACTTCACGTTTTTATTTAATTTCGTTTTCATATATAAATAATTCTTTGGTTGTGTATGCGCCTCTTGTGTCTGATTTGTGAGGGAAATGAAAAGAAAATTTATTCCTTAAAGAGCAAGAAAAATGATGATTTCTATGGGTGGTAGTGGCTGGTTGCATTGGAATGAAAGATCTTTTAAATGTTGAAATAAGATAAACGATGCTAACTGAGACGATGGTCCATGTTCTGTGGGGTTTTCGCCGTTTCCATCTCTTACGAATAGCGGTATGAGTGTCAGTAATTGCTTCATTAATACATAAAAATGTTCTTATTCTTGCCCCATGATGCGAGCTATGCATAAATATGTGCCAAAGAGCGTTTTCTAGTTATGTTCACCAAGAGGGCTCGCTTTTCTTTGCACACACACACACACACACACACACACACACACACTCTGTGGCCACCGAAACGCATATATACTCTGTGCAGTTTTCTTTCCATTTAAATATATGCCAAGACGGTGCCGGTCTTGAAAGGAAGGAAAGCAATTTTAATTTGCATCTCGAGTGCTGCGCAGCATTTTCTTTGTGGGTTGCATTTTGTCGATTTGACGGGCGTGGGATGAAGTGTAACCATCGTTTTAAATTGGCTATACTTTCCCCTCGCTTTTCGCTTTATTAATCTTAATTTTTTTAACTAAGAACGATTATACCAGACAAAAGACAGTTTAATTTAATTTCTTTTTCTTTCAATTCGTGATGTTGTACGCATGCTAACCGGCTGAAGACAAATTTTGAGACTTTCGATTGTCAAATGGTTTGTCATATTCCTTTTCTTACCAAATATATTAAGAAGCTTCTTGAAATTGCATTTTAAAATTTTTTACAATGACTTTTTTTATGACGATATGTTTATGTTTTTAAGATTGAAGTTTATTAAAATGTCAAGTTCGACTGTTTAATTGATCTTAACTGAGTTTCTCTTAATTGTTACAAACTTATTTATTTTTTCGGTCACCGGAATATACTTTAAGAATTGTATATTCCGTAATGTGTGTGCATAAAACAATTCATTTAAGTTTTTTATTTAATTTGGTTTGTTCATGGGAATAACTTTCTGACACCTAAATTATTATTGCGACATTATTTAAACTCATCTCGTCCAGAATGCATTAAAATTGACAACACACCAACATGTAAGATGGCAGCACTGTGCACCATGAAGGAAAATTTTAACACATACAAGCGCATTCTGTTGCAATTTAATATTGTACATTAAACATTTAAAATTAGGAATATATACACGGCGACAGGCAGACGGATTAAGCTTTTGAGTTGTTCGCTAGAATATAACAAGAAGGGATGAAGTGAAGCGATGTCACATGTCTTAATACACTTAACATAACCTGCAATGATTGCAGCAGCTGCTTAGGAGGTTTGCTTCCAGTTAGCCTTCCGCATATTATATCTGTTTTCAGTTAAACTGCACACATTGCAAAGTGCATCGTGCACGATACAACTTGCCGACAACCAGCTCCATCATTCTTTTTAAAACTATACTATATGTATTCAGTTTTGCTTTCCACTCTGATGTTTGTCATTCTATCGTAAAACTGGATGTCATGTCAAAACAGCAGACTGATGAGACTCTTCTATAGCACCTCAAAATTTTAATTCTGTTTTGTCAATATTGTGTTTTAGAAAAATAGTGCATTCACATGCAATCGATTCGAATACTTATTCACGCGATGAATTGGTGAAATTATTGAGTAAGCTTGAGAGTCGTAAGTTGAGACGACAAGGAAATTTTCGATGGGGCATAAAATATATAATAATAGGAAACATAAAGTGACAATGCGGCACTTGGAAGTTGGGCTATTGAATGTATAAATAACGAAGTATATTATTGGTCTAGAAAGCTGTATTCAATGGAAGGAAGTCGACGCAGACTCTTTAATAATTGATGAGTCGAGACTGACGTTAGACCAAGCTTTTATTATATTTGTATTTTAGATAGCTTTTGACGTTTTATCGTACAGTCACATTAAAATGTAATTGCAGGTGGAAGTGTTTTAGAATTTAGTAAGATTTTTCAACCATGAATTTGTCCGGATGTCAGCAATTTTGAAGTGACGACTTCCATTAAATCACTGTATGCTTAATACTTTCAATATTTGCTTCTTAACTTTGAGGTGTATGCAGGTTACAGATGAAACTGTTAATAACATAATAAGTGGAATTTCAGTGTTTTAGTAAGCACTTTTTGTTGGTTCACGGAAAAAAATTACAACAATTCAAGGGACTCGTCCTCTCTATCTCTAAATTTATATACCAATGTGCAATATCAAACTGTATCATTATTTTAAATTACACCCACACTCTTTGTTAATCAAATATAAAAGCAAATATAGGTAGTTAAATAACAACGTTTGCATTATTTAAATTGAAACACTTTAAGGAGATAATGCGTCCTAAAGGTGCACTAAACCTATTAAAATTCGCATAACAATGCAATCCGACAAAGTGGCATAGCAGACGAGCGCATTCTCCTCCACTCCATGCTAGAACTCGATTTTAATGGCTATTTCCAAGTGCAACAGAACACTAACATAAACTCGCTCGTATGTATGTAATTGTTACGTATGCATACTTAGAATATAAAAGTTTTGCAATTAACTGAATGAAAGTACGCCGAAATTGCATCCAAACGGAAACAGCGCAATTTAATCAGCTAATTAAATTCATTCGGCAAAGAGATGAGCAAATGCCAGCCAACGCAATATATACCAAATCTTTTTTTTTACGTTGGATTTTCCACTGTGATTCTTGTGATTCTGAGTGTGCACTGTGTGCAGTGTGTTTGGAAATGCGCCTGCACCAAAATAACGTAACACAAATTCATATAAGGCGGCCAGAAAGCATATTATATACGATCGTTGACCTGTTTCAACATTAATATCATTTTTTTGCCAACTAAGTATGTGAACCACAAAATAAAATTCACTCGTAAATGAAGCAAACATAAAAACCAACAAAATGAATATGAGACGAGGGCTACACACCGTCGAAAGCAGAGCGGCGCAGAATTAAGACCGCGCTTGGTGCAAAAGCCCCGGCATTATTCTGTTTGCTGTGTGCTACACGTCAAGGTACATACAAAAAACTGCACAAACGGCAAACCACGTGATTGAAGTTGCCTTACTTTAGTTGTGGGTAATGTTATTGTGCCTGGGCTCTTGTTAAGTTTCAATGTATGATAAAAAATAAATATAAGTAATATCATAATATGTACAATAATGTGCTTGGCTTGGCTGGACTGGAAATTCTATCCGAAGTGGGTTACATGCTCTCGAGACTCGACCGTCACATTATTGTTTTGTGTTACACATATTTTCAATGGAATCAAAATAAATGCCGAAGCCAAAAAAATGACCATTACTGGGTGCCCATAGGTGGTTTTCAATGTATTTGGCAACCTCGCTCATGAAATCGGGTTTCAGCGATGAAACAGAGACGCATTAGTGTCCGTCGCCAGCCGCAATATTTTGTAGATGTGGTACAACAGAAATAACGGAGACATGCGGTCGTCGCAAGAAAAATTGTTATGAGGTGGAAATTTTATTTTTTTTAATTTTGAATTAATTTCAAGCTTTTACATCTATCCTAATATGATTTTGTAATTTGTGTGCATTTATCTACGCAAAACTTCTTGATTCGTACATTGAACTTCTGTGCTCTTAAGCTTGGGTTGGGACAAAAGAAAATACACGATTTGATTGATTTGTACTCTTAATGAGATTTCATGTTTTTTTAGGCCGCTCCATTTTTAGATTTCGTTGAATTTTGTTCGTCATTTGATACGTATTTGTTTATACACCTTTTCCATCTCATTACTTGATTAGTTGGCGAGTGGTATCATCGGCCAATGGCACATGTACGTAAATCCTTCACTTTATTTGATGAAACTTTTTGCCATAAATAAAATCTAATTTCTGAATATATTTTGTGTTTTTTTCGGTTCGTCAGTTTTTGGCCTGTATGAACAACAAATTTAAGACTAACTTAAATGAAATAAAAACCGTTAGAATTCATGTTGAAACAACATGTCATGAATTCATGAAGGTCCTTTTAATTTGAATGGCTGTGATTTATGAATGTTGTACGATGATTATGCTTAAATAATAGCGAGGGAAAGTGTTTAATAAAATCGTTTATTGCATCTCATTTTGAGCCTTTCGAGCATTTAATATTTGAAATGATAAAAATTCTTCCATTCTTTATGATAAATGCGAATGATATATCAGTTGGTGCCACTGCGCACAAATTTGTTTATTTTGTCTAGCAAATAGTAACCAATTAAATACACAAAGTTCAATGCATTGGGCGGCTACACCATTTCCAACTTGTAATTTTGTATTTCAAGCAAATAATTTATCGACGACACGATTCTCACGTACACACTCTTCGCATTTAAGTTACATAAACAAATGCACTCACCTCAATTGCACCGTATGTGTCACCTTCACAGTTCACACTTCGGTTGCAGTTTGCAAATTCGAAAGGCAAATGCACCTTGTTTTGCAACCAACTGCACTGTGGTGCAGTGTACAATACACCCGCTGACGTAATCTATTATTATTATTTGTGGTTTGTCTTCAGGCTACATTTTCGTTATGGTTGCGATTTTACTTGTTTTGTACTAAATGTTGCATTTTATACCGATTAAAGATTGGGTTACACCTTTATGTATTTGTTTAGTAATAAGGTTCAATTCAACCTCATTATTACAAGAGCCATGTCGTGTCTCATTCTGTTTTGTTACTATAATCTTTTCAAGGAATTTAAAATGTGTATGTTTTTTCCTGTTTTTAGTGTTTGCTTTGTATAAGTTTCATATCTAATTACTTTATAAATAAACGTGGCAACATTGCCAATAAAGCTGTTACGCATTTTTGTCCATTAAAACCACCTTCTATTGACAAGCTTTGAAACATAAAACACTGAATTTTTTGGTATTCCTGCAACATGAAATTATTTGGCGTTTGCTTATTAATTGTTGCAATCCTTTTTAGAACTTTTAGGCTATATAACTGATAATATCACAGCGTTATGCGCGGTTACTAAATTCATTTTACCCGCAATCTTGTTTGCAGCTGCGCAAGTATCTTATCATGAAATTGTTGGCGCACAGAACACAATTATTATTATTATGTATTATGATAGTTATTCTCCATCCGTAGCATAATATAATACATAGTTTCATACCATTCGTGATACGCCTGAATTAGAAACTAGGCCACTTAAATGTATATCCGTTTTACTACTTTCTGTTGCAACTCACTGCCAAATCACTTGGCATTAATCAAAGCGCAAAGATCTGCGCGTTTGCTGTAAATTAACGCCGCGAACAAGACTGCAGGGCAGAAAAGAACCCAGAAATATGTGTTATGTGTATTCTTAATAACATTTAAATTATTTATTATCATTGTAGTGTAAGGGATAATTCATAAATTTAATTGACACATTTATTGTGGCACATTCTGTCAATTTTAAGAAATGTGTTAGTTTATAAATAAAAATTAAATACAGCTGTGGTTGGGTGATGCATTTTTAGTGGTCTGTAAATAGTTGGCGTGAAACGTATTTTTATTTTAAATACATAATTTAAATTGCATATGAATAGGACGATGAAATCTTTATGGTTTTGTTGAACATTTTCATAGCGTCTAAAAAATTATAATTTGGACTTTAGAATGTAATAGAATTAAAATGAAGAATATTTACTATTCTTTTTGTGACCATTTGACAAAACTTATAAATTTGGTCAATACGCAACGTTGTGTCTTATAATCCAACAGCTTTCTTTAATACACAAATTCCAAGTCCTAGTTTTTTTGATAGTCTTCAATATTGACTACTCCAAAGTCTAAAATGAAAACAACCACACTGATAGTTGATTCTTTCTCGTGCGTGCCAAATGCCTCTATATAATGCCTTTTAGTATACATACCTACCTTCAGATTAATATTCATATACACATAATTAATTTATTTTCGACGCTGGGCTTACCACCGTAAACAGGTGAATTAGGCCACCGCGGCTAAACAGAGAACATAATCGTCCTCCCTGTGGGCAAATATCTACGAGCATTCATTTCATTTGCTTTTCCTCTGCACACATACATTTCCCTTAATTTTTTTTTTGGTGGCTTTTGCACCTTTCCAACGGCCCAACGGATTACATTAATGTACATATTATACGCAAAGCAGCCGGCTGTTGGGTGCTTTCGGTTATGGCTATGTTTTCTGTCCTCTCTTTTCTGTTATAAATAAATTTGTGTGTGTGTGCCCACTAATTTTGCTAATTGACGATATAACACTTGAAAATAATGACGAAGGCCTGCGAAATAAAAAGACATTCGTCAAGGCATTAATCATCCCTCAATTTTTTTGCCATTGCTGGTGAAGGAAACCATCCCTTAGTATACGTTTATATAGCAACCCCAATGTGTGTGTTAACTGTTAAAATGCATAACGATGGTGTAGAAAAATGCGAAAAAAAATGAGTCCAATAAAGCGTATTCGCGTTGAAAGCTTTTTTGTTATTTTGTTCACTTTTATTTAAAGAAGAAGAAGAAGGAGGCGCGTTTAGAATGAGCGTGCAAGGAACGGAAAAGCCGAATGATATTAAAAGAAATATATCCGATTATATTTATATCTGATGTGGCGGCAGATGGGCTGCCCCATGTGCCCACCCTATGCTGCTGCTGCTGCCTGTCGCTGCTGCTACTGCCCGACATCACACATTTCACTTCTCTTGTTTCGCATCGTGTTTCCGTCTGTGTTTGTAAGTTGTGGGTTCACAGACTTTATCGGCGAGTGGGCAGTGGTATGTACTCTGACTGGCAGTGGCTCGGCCGTCATCCCCATTATGTGCCACCGGTATATTTCGATCGATTTGAGAATTGAAATTAAAGTGAAAATAAATGCGAAAGCGATGGGATGGAGGCAGAAACCGCATTGTGTGCATTGGAAACCTTTCAAACTCAATTCCGTGCGATCGATTTGCTTTACATGTTGGGAAATGCGTTACTAGATTTTGTTTTTAGTGTGTGTGTGTGTGCGTGCGTGTTTGCACTGTTTATTATCTATTTATGTTATTTCCCGAATCGGCTTTTGGGATGACCTTCTTTCGTTTGGCCACCTTTTTTTCGATAACATAGTATTTTATTGTTGTTATTTCGTTGAAATTTCCAAATGTGCGACGCGACTTCAATGATAGTTGTAAGGTTTCGGCTTACTGAAATAGTTTTTAACACCCTCCTTATGTGGTTTAACTGCATAGTTTTTATGGCCAATATAGTTGATTGGTGGTAAAATGACGAAGGGCGTCTTTCAAGAATTTTTCTTTTTATATCGGCTTTGCCCGTTGGAAATAACATCTTAAAATGGATTATAAGGGAGGTTTTTATATGGTTGCATCGAATTTACTGTTTTCATATAATTTGTATTGAAATCTATCATTTTTAATTTAATTGGTTACGAACATGACTTTTACATTTCTTTTTAACATGAATTTCGTATAGACTTGCGTAACTTTGTTGTTGCTATGAAAGTATTTAAACATTTTTGATAAATACAATTGAAAAATGATAAAAGATTTGTAGAAGTTTACAAAACTTGTTTGGTCTATCATTTATTTTCATCAGTGCAGTAAATATCAAGGCTTGGCCGTTTTACAAAGAAAACACCGTTTTGGAAAATTATTTCCCCAATCATTTTATAAGCCAACCCACTCTATCGTATATCGCTGATTGTCTTCAGACTTCAACAATGTTTATAGAAATTTAAAATTTATCTTGCAAGAAACATTTTCTCCGCAAAACCGCAAGCTATACACAAACGTGTATAAGATCATAAAAACCAATCAGTCTTTTATGTATACATTAGATAGAAACATTTCAAATTTCCTTCCTTTCATATTAACTACCTGTACTTGGTCATACAATATACTTGTGCATCTTGTGCATGTCATTGTTTCCATGAATTTTTTCATGCATTATACTTGGTGAATATAATGCTTATACACGTTATTATAATCATTTGCACTTTCTATACCACCTCTCAATAATTTAACTGTCTGACTCTTGCTCAGTCACAATACCTAATATGAAATATCCCAATCATACCGCGCAGTGCGTCTGACTGCAGCATACATCGCAACGGAACGCAGCACCAAGATCTCTGTTTCTTGAATTTAAATTACACTCTTAATCTATTTTCGCGTGTAACTCGCGGCGTTTGGTGTGTATATAGCAATTTATTTATAGATTCGTCCCATCCCACAACTCGCTTACTTCTGCTGTATAGCTCCGCGATATACACACCGTAAAGCGTACACACCACATACATATTATATCAGAATATATTATGTAGTTTATGTGCTGGGTGATGTTCGTTTCCACGCGCTCCCCCGCGACTACCTCATCAGCACATGTGGCATGGGCATTGGGCTTTAAGTCCGCGGGCATACACACCTCACACTAGGTTGTGAGCGCATCTTCTACCATTTCGGCGTAAATGGTGAGTCGTGCAAGATCTACATATGTATGTACAGTTATGGGGAGGAATAATCTATTTTCGGACATGGCAAATATGTATATTACGTCGAACAGAACAGAGCACAGCACATTAATGAATAACCGACATACTGCAGACCTGATTATTGTTCCATGTATAATAGGCCCACACATAGGCCTGTACGTACCGCGGTCATAATATGTGCATGTGTTCATTGTATGCGAACAACAGACGTATTGATTGATTTTTCCATTTATAATTTTTTTTGTCATCATTCTGTTGTTTTCCACTTTTTACTGTTTTTGGCTTATCGCGTTGATTGGTTTATTCCTCTTTCAGGGTTGTTTTTCAATACGTTAACAAAATATGGACGATTTTTGTGATTGTATATTAACGGGTAATATTTGAGGAAGCATGTGTTAAATTTTGATAAAAGTGTCACCCAAATGTGTTATTTTTTGAACAAAGGATTTCTCTTTTTTAGTTGTGTTATTGGAAAAAATTATCTTTATGTTTGTTCTTGTCACTAAGTTGGATAAAGAATTGCTTGAAAATTTTGTAAATTGTTAGTGTTTCTGTTTTAAAAGACTGTAACAATATTTTTATTATAAAATGGTACATCTTCTGTTAAGGACCGTTTTAAAAGAATTAATTTAACAGCTTTAAAAACGCACAGAAAATTACGAATCTAATAATTATTATTTGTATTATGTAATAAATCGATACCTCTCTCGTCCTTGCTATAAAACATGAAACTTTTTATTACGATTTTTGTCATTGATGGATAATCGATATAGTCTTGATTTTGTGTGCCAATTTACATATTGCAATGTTTACCTCCAACATAACTAAATTAGCATTTAATTGCGGCTTATCATTAAATAATTGTCGTTCTTATGCATGAGAGCACAGAAGAAATGTCTCAACGCCCAATGCCCAATGTTCGGTGCACAGAATATGACAAAACGTAGTGCGCCTGCCGCCTGCACACCCTTGTCCCTCAGCTGCAGCAGAGATTTCATCGATACTTGCATGCTTCTCAAATCGTGTCGTCTATTCTGGCACTGCTCATAAATTTCATATGTGATACATATTTGCTATATTTTATGCAGCCACATAATACATTACAATACAAATATGTAGTTTGTATTTTGCAGGATGCATATTCGGTTTAATGTTGTTCCAAAACAAATTTTCTAGCATTTGCATAAGATTTATCACCGCGTTATATATCCCTGCCAATATACTCCATGTAGTGTTTATTTGTGTGCTTTATATGCATTTAACTACTTCAGTTGTGTAACTGCTAAATTCGTTCTCACAAGACATATTTCGGTATGCCATATATTTCATCCCGATCGCATATGTTCAAAGAAATGCTTGCGTAATCTCTCTATTTTGAGTTTAATAATACATGTTTTCGTGATTTCGCGATTTTTTTTATGCGTTGACAATCATTTTTTACCACAGAGTTCTGTACCGGCCAAATTGATGTTGATAACGCGTGTGCTGCTGCTGCTGCTACTGCTCTGTTGCGCTTTTTTTCAATTTTCGTTTTGTTTATATTAAAACGGTTATTTGTGGAATATTTGAAAAGAGAAATGTACGGGAGAACAGTTTAGACGTAAAAAATATAATCTTTTCTACATATTGTGGGAAGGAAATTTCTTGTTGATTAATTTGGAATGTCAAATAAAAATAAATAAAAAATGATATAAGTTATGTAAATTTTCGATAAGTTTAAATAGAATGTGTGTGTTTTTGTTTATTTTCCACATTTCAAGAAATCTTAAAATTGCTAGGGACAAGAGGGAATTTCTTCGAATGGAAATTTATTGCGGTTATTAATAGCAACAAGATGTAGTTATGTTCTTTGCTTTATTGACTAATGACAGCCAAATTAACCCCAATTGATCCTAATCAAAGTACGACGGATATGATTATCTTTGATTTTATATTAAAGATACACTTTCTACAGAAGCTTGAGAACAATAATCTTAGTGGCCTTTATTACTTAAACGAAGAATTTATTTACTTTTTTTTAATAATATAAAAACCATAGTTTTTAACAAGTTCAGCATACCTTGAATTCGAAAATATGTTGGTTGACTTTAATACAGGTACAATTCCATAAATAAAACGAAAATATTTACTCAAAATTTAAAGTTAATTGTATAATATGTATATCCGTTATTTAAGTAAACTCAAATATACACATAAATAAATTAACAGTTAAAATATGCATTGTTCCAGTTACTTGTGAGAGTTGTTTATTTAAAACGTATTCATATTCGTGCATAATTACTGTTGTGTAATGTTGCGAATTTTTTATGCATATATGATCGTCCGCAAATCACAATTGTAATTATGGTCACTGCTGATTTCGGTTATCAAGGTCACTGCTTGATTGACGGACGAGAGTTTATCTGCAATCATGTATTTAATTAACATCTTCTGCATTATTTTATGATTGGGTCAATTTACAGTTCGCAACTGAATGTAATTCTGGTCTGTGAGTATATTGAATGTGAAAATGAAAAAAATTGATACATGCTCTGAGGCACTTAAATAAGTTCCAACTAATTGTTTCACGGTGTTGGTATTTTATTTGTAGAGCACATATTTTATTTAAAAAATATAATTAATTGGGTAATTATTGTGCTTTTATCCATTTGTTTGAAATAATTATTTTTTTTAAATTGGGTATTAAAATGTAAGGTTTTGTATGACTCATGTTCAATACATAGTAACATTCAATAGAAATAAAATTATTTACTTATTTAATTTTGAAATTTGATATTTTGATACAATAAATATTATTTGCAAACTCTGCAAAGCATTTTATGTTAACACTAACTGTTTTATAATACAAAATTGCTCAAAGAGGTAAATTTATGTTGAAAATAAACTGGCGAATTTGCATTGGAAAAAGGTAAAATTGCAGACACATATAAATTTACGCTTTCTATGTGCATTTTATACTATATACTAGCTGCAGCTTATTATACTCATGCAAAAAGGGCTTAAATTTCTCGCAACCAATATTTTTCTTGAGATTTTCGAGAAGAAGCGTATACTGTTTATATTGCAAAGTAATTAAAATAATTTTAATTAAAATTTATACCAAAAAAAGAAGCTTTTTCACTAACATAACAAATTTTCACTTTTTTTGCAGACTCAACTAGCTGATTAAAACAGTCTATACAAACAAACCGCATCCTACAATCCCTGAAATATTTTCAATAAACAGTTTCCCAACAACTGTTTTGACAAATAACGACGGGTTTCTTGCCTATAAAAACCAAAAAACATACTAAGTAATTAAAGAAATTAAATACATAAAAACTTTACAAGTAGCAGCTTTTTACGTGCACGAACCCAACACATCCCCGCTGAGTTTTGCTTGAGCTTTGCATCTTTTCATCAAAATAAAAATTTAAAAAAAATATATATACAGAACAATATATAAACAGCAGCGCCTGTGCAGACATCTTAAAAAAAAACAAACACGTCGAAGAGCATCGAAAAAAACACCACGACTAAAGATTCCTGAAACCACGCGACAAAACAATCTCCGCCAATAAATAACTTGTACTCTAGTCCAGTATATATTTGCCATATAATATTTTAATTACTATTGTACTCTTGATGCGATCACGCGTTCATAAATGCTAACCGCGACGGAACAGTACAATCAAACGTCAAACGACTGAGGATATCGCAAGAAAAAATTGCTGCCATTAAGACGCAATATTACGCGTGTGACAAATAATCACGAGAAAACAGAGAATAACCCAGAAAGGGGTTAATAAAAAAATTAAAGGAAAAAAAACGTGCAGTGTAAATTTATTGTGTAATCATTAACACTTTGCTGAATATACGCAGAAGGCTGTCTAAATGTTGCGATTATTGTCTTGAGATTTCACAACAAAATCCCATACAAATTTTTTCCCAGTCATAGAAGAACAACCCCCTCTAAAAGATCTCTTCTTTGATCGTATAAATTCATCAAACATTTGCTTTTCGAAACTTAAAGTTTTTCCGCTAACATTGGAAGAAAGTAGCTTGTTAAACAAGTTCTGCACGTGAATTTAAAACAAGAGGGAGTGGAAAGAGAAAAGAAACTGTACTCATAAAAAAACAAAACCACGAAGACGTAAAAAAGCGTCAAAATAACCTCGTAACAAATACAATGGCTGCAATGGTAAATATGAATAATTTACTCAATGGAAAGGACTCGCGTTGGTTGCAATTGGAAGTGTGTCGCGAGTTTCAGAGGAACAAATGCTCGAGGCAGGATACTGAGTGTAAATTTGCCCATCCGCCAGCTAACGTAGAAGTACAGAATGGACGTGTTACTGCCTGCTACGACAGTATTAAGGTAGTCTTAGCTTAGTATGGCTTTATAATTTAAAAAAAATTTATTTAAGAATTGATTTATTTTAACTGTTATCATTTATTTAATGTTTTTTTTTTTGTTGTTTATACAACTCAATTTTTGTGTACTTACTAACGCTTTTATTATAAAATAAAATTCAATAGTCGTAAAGGTACGAGTAAATATATATTTAATAAGGTGGGAAGCTAAATAATACGGCTCAACCACTGAAGATCATGCGATTTTCATATAATTAGCGCTTCCGTCAATATAATCTTGCTTTTGTGTTAAGTAACGCGCGTAACGCAGCGATATCTTTAACCAGGTGCAATTAAAAGGCGCTTCTCTGTTGCTTGATGCTTTATATTTAACTTAACTCAATTTATATTACACTTTACTTAATTATGTGTGCAACTAAGTGCCTGATGGAAATAATTCGCATATTCTAAAATATTTTGGCAGTAAAAAATGCGCTTCAAAGAACGTAATTATTAAAACAGGCATTCGCATCTGCGTTGCTATACTAGCCTCCGTATTACATTTATGTATTTGTATTTATAATTCTATCTCTTTTTGTATATGTGTATTTAAAATCTAAAGAAAATGTAAGAAAAAGAAACATTGGCTTTGCCGCCAATCTAAATCTGTACCGTCGAATACTAAAATATACGCGGTATGTATAAGAAACGAGCTAAAATTGTATAATGTAACGAAAATGATCATGGTTGACCTCCGCTGAGACGGCTTAACGCGTGCGCCCACGCCAACTCTACGAACACGTTCTTTTCATTTCCATTTCCACATGTATTAATCTTAATGTTGCCGTCTTCACGCATCGTGTTGCATTTTTTATCCTCCCTCCCGGTTTTGGTTAACTCATTTAAACCAAAATGAAATAAAAAAGCATTATGTGGAGAGACACAACAAGCAAACAACCTCAATACCATAATTTTCTGTGAAAGGTTATTCAGAAACGTCTATATGCCTATTAAGTGTCCTATCTTTATTTATTTATGTTAACTTAGCAGAATATCACATGCAACTACAATAAATTGAAGTTATTTGTGTGGAGACTCCAATATTTGATCATTTACCTCAGACGTTACTTATTGTTATAACAAGTAATTGTAGACGATCAGCATTATTGACATTAGGTGCACTAGAAGAAACTTGAACCTCACTCATCGTCTCAGATTATTATTAATATTAAGTAATTGTAAATTGCAATGCCCACGCACGTTTTCACGCGGCGAACACAACGACTATTTATATATTACGAGTTATTATGTAGAATTGCTCCAGTCGCGATCACAATGTGCCACGATCACGCGATCTATCCGAACCCAGACAATTTATCAAAGTAAATTTAAAATTATTGTGACCAAGATGTGCGTTGTCGTCTCCAAATATTGCACCAATGTCAAATATAAGTTGTTTTATTTGCTTGTGCAGCTTTAATTAGTAATCATCCGCATACTAAAACGGCATTATGTCACCAAATTTTTTTTTATTAAATCCCACATGTTCATAAATCACAACACATCTGTGAAATTGGTTGAGAGAACAAAATTGTCTTAAGTAAATATCGTCGTATAGTGCCACATTGAACGCAATTTATTTATATTAAATGACACGCCGCCCACACATTAAGTGCGGTCGCGGATTGCAGCACTTATCTTGTGATATGTTTCCTTATTGAAAGTTGTTGTGTGTGCGCGTCTTAAAAATACTTCCTCTGTCAAATTATTATTGTTGGTAATAAAGTCTCGCCTCCGAAATATTTGCAACCATATCGCACAATGACAATAATTCTTATTAACATTTTTTGAGTACAATGAGATCACTTCTCAAATAGACTTGTGACATCTGCGGAACAGCGCGTCGTGTCGCGTTGGAACGCAACAAAGTTTAAAGCCATATAATACAATGTCATTCAACGATCGTGATGTAATCGACGCAGCTATATAAAATATTCCAACGTGAACTATGCCCATTAGTTAGTGTAAACCATTCTCATGCTATTGTTTATGTGAAAAATTATTTCTAGATATACATTTTTCACAGCAATCAGCGAAGGGGCAAACGTGTGATCATCCAATGCTAATTGTTTCTGTCATAATTCTTCGCTATTTAATCTTGTCCTGATCCCATGCTGTTTGTAATTTTTAATGCGCGCTCATCTTCTTTTAAACTACTTCTCACATAGTTCTTACATTAGATAGAAGTATGTAATCGTGTAATCACTTAATGAGTTGTCTGATCATGCGCACGCTTTAATTGCATGCGCCACACTACTACAGAAGATACTTATACTGAGTGATTGAGTGCCGTAATATGTTGTACAAAATGTTACGCGAGTCGTGGTTAAATCGTACGTATTATAATATCGTTATTGTGCTGAATTAAATTTAAAGCCTGTTCCATAATTTTTGAAGAAGTTGTTTAGCTTTGTTTAATTTGAAATAACTTCACATTTCCACCAATGTAGACCACATACGTATTATTGCAACAACCACCCGTCTAAACACTATTCAGTTTCACGTTTCAATGGTTTATCTACAACCTCTGACATCCGTATTTTGGAAAGATTCACTTTTAAAATTGCTAAATAAACTAAATAAATTATTTTCAATTTAAACTTTAATATTAAATGCAAACTTAACGAACAGAGCATTAATAAAAAACTTTTCACTTTTTATTACTTTACTTGAATTTACTAAGCAAGAAGAGTTGACTTGGTTCAGGAATCTCAGTGTGAAAACTTTTGAAACTTTATAGAAAACCAGACGTCTTTAATTCCTTGGTTCTTTCGCGTGTACACAGTTTTTTTTCTGCTCCCAGTCGCTTTGACCGCAACCAATCAATATAATATGTAGCTTGAGTAATAAAGTTTTTCAATTGCGTGTTAAGCCACCCCAACAAACGCTGTTAATTAGAAATTTTGTAAATTTTATTGCTTTCACATGCAAATCGTGCTTTTAGTCTCTCGTTCTCTCCTTTTTTCTATACAAATACATAATTTAGTTCTACAATGCGGCACACAGCCTCATGTATATAGAATTACTTGTAATAGTTTTATCTCCCGCACGTAGGGGCGGTGTGAGTTGTGTTTAAATGCGATGTTGTTGGTGTTATTATTATTGTTGCTGTTGTTGCCCTCAATGTGCGCTATTGTCGTATATACTTTTGTATTTATTGCAATCGATGAAGCAACCGCGCACGCTTTTTCTTAAACCCCCTTCTTGCTCCCCTTCGAAATATTATGTCGTCCGCCCGCTTTCTCTGCGAGAACCACCCTGCATACGCCACATTCCTGATTCCACACACATAAGTAAAGATAAGTTTAGTGTATATAGTGTTTACAGAGGTGTATGTGTATATTTATATTTTATACAACCACGCCTGACGCCATCATCTTTTATTTATTTTGCCAAAAAAGGAACATCGCAAACCAATAAAATGTATCGATTTCGCATTTTGTTTGGAAAATACACACACTTTTTTCCAATCCCGTTGTATTTGCTTCTATGTGTATTGTCGATAAAAGATGGAGAAATATATATATAAAAAGTATAAGTAAGTTCTCTAGAGTCACTGGCTTCCGGAGAAATGTTGTCTTGCGCTAAAATTTCGATATATTGTATATCTTTTATCATATGATACGGCGACATTCTTCGTCACTTATGCTGTGACGCGTTCTGCTTTAACAAGCAGCCCCTCCTATGCAAAAACATTTAACCCACCCATATTGTGGGTGTTATCTCCCACGCAGCACTAACTTCCTGATTTCGTTAAACACATACTTGCAGACCTATGTGCTTTTATTTGGTAAACCTTCAAGGAAAAACATCAATTGTAAAAGAATTTTGAATGTCTTTTAAAAATTGGCACGCAGTATTTTATGCGTGAGCTTTTTTCCATAATATTTTCTACTCGCCAAAACGTATGATATTGTTTGTTCCATTCTTTTTCGTTTTTGTGTAGCAACAAAAGCTTTTATTTTTACCACTGTGTTGAGATGAATAATTTCGTAGTACTCCCGGTTGCCGGAAGTCTCACTTTGTGGCATACGCCACTGAGACGCGCACACCAGCTGCTTTGAATTTCCGCGGTGAATGTCGTCGCCTAGCGTTTTGTTCGCTTCGGAGAACAACAAAACCACCCTTTGGCATTTGCTCGTCGTCGGCCCACCACACATACAATACAAATACTCGTACATTCATTGACTTCATATTATTATATACTAGCGATTTGGCGTCAATCTACTGTCTGCATAGTCTACTTGATGAATACACATATTTTCTCGAAACTTGACTGTATATGTATTTTGAAAAGCAACAGAGGCGGGTGTGGGAATTCACAGATTATGATTTGATTATAATTCTTCTTTGGAGTTATTGTTAAATTTTAACAAGTTTATAGATCACAATCGATGTCGTTACAGGCAAATAAGTTGTAAGAGATTACACAGTATTTCAAGTGCTTTTCCAATTATCTGTTAGATAATAAAATAAGCTTGGGAGGAATAATATCATTTTATTAAAAATTAATGATAATTAACTGATACAATATCCACGTAAAGTTTTATGACTCAATAATTGATTGAATTTTTATTCAATTTTACATTTCCATTATTGAAGAACCTTAACATAAAACAACCCAAAATTGACAGAAATTGTTGTATTTGTTTATCCAAAAATTTATTAACTTACAAATTTTTGTTTCCTTTTATTGTTTCAGGTAAGACAATTCAACAAATCTTGTTGGTGTGATCATTTACCATCAATCATCATTCTCCATCTTTACATTTACCATCAGTTAAGGTATATTTGTCAGAATTTTGTACAAGTAACACTTCTAAGGGGGTGACGATTTCACAATTGATGTAAATTTGCCACCATAAATTAAAGTAAATTAAGCCACTATACGTTTTAAACTTGAATCTTGTCAGTAGGTTGTAATATTTCAAGCCATTACTGCTTATAAAAGTGTATTCTTTATTGCATAAACTGTAGATTGAAATTGTTAGAGTTCATTGCATTGTAACTGACAACATTGCGTCATCTCGATTATTCAAAGGCTTTTTCCAAAAAAAAAAGGAAGCTATTGTCAACTGATAACGACGGCGAAATGCCCTGCGCGATTCCACATCATAGTCGCACTGCCTATGCAATGTGTACAATGTACATATTATAATCGCGTTTTATTCTAGGCGATTTTGCACACATTTTGTCGGGAGTATTATCTGGTAATACGTCGCCGAATATCATGTATGTTCTGCAACAACAATTTGGTTACATTCCGCTGGAAATTGTACTATACATGCATTAACTATAGTTACATATACATCAAGAGGGTCAAATTTTTCGACAGTATCCACCACCCTGGCTGGGATCATCAATGTCAACGACGTGCAACTACGACAATGCACTCGCTCGTTGCGTCCAATTGAGGACATAACATTTTGTGCTAGCCCCATCATACATAAGTGTGTTAGAGATATTATGCCATGTTAGCTATGGTTGGTGTCAGGTTCCATATTGTATAATAACATTCGAGGGGTGCGGATGTTCTGACAATATGTCGTTTCGGGCATCATCAAAATCAACGGTGTCACACAACACTCATTATGTCTAATAATGTGATTGTCGAGCTTAAAATGTGCATGTGTGCGCGTTCGGCCAATGCCATAATAAGTGCAGAGTTTCGCGAAATTCCACAATAACATAATATGTATTCCTTTATTGAGTTATATGAGCATTTATTCGCTAGTACCACAATGAATTGATCGATTCATTTTTATATTTTGTCTGTGTAACGATCCTAAAAGCTTAAAGGGATCGCAAATTAGCCACCATTTTTCATATTCAGTACAGCCCACGCCTACATTATGCCACGCGTATATAGAAACTTTAATTTCCAACGCTACAGTCACCTTCATTTTATAGATACTTTTCCGTCGCCGTATAATCCCTTCACTCGTTGGCTCAAGGGGTTGCTCTGGTGGCGAAAATTCAAGTAAACGAAAAATTGCGTGACACTCTTTTAATGACTGGAAGTTTAACTGGCCGTAACTCGCCAGTTATAGATGGCCTTGTCGTCTAGCTGGCGCCATGAATTTTCTTTGCCTCTCTTACTAAACCATTATACACACATGCCTATGATTCCATGGAGTGTCATGTACAGCTTATGCGCGAATGTTGAGCGAATGTGTATTTGTTGTGTTTGTGTATGTGCGGTTGGAGTTGGTTTTTGTGTAGCGTTGCCGCACGTACAATCCAATGAAAACCACCCCCACACCTCCTTTAACTTCACATTAAGCATCCCTCAATCAATGGCCGTAACATTTATTGTGTTGGTGTGCTTGTGTTTCATGATCGAAACAAATAACTGCAGAGTGGATAGCGTGACGTTTTCTGTTGTGGAATATAAGTTATTGTAAAGCAATCGATTTTAATGGATTATATTCCTTTCCATGCTGTGCAGCTTGTTGGCAGGAGATGTATTATACAATTCAATGCTGCTATATGCGTAATTGTTTAGACATTTATTGTTGTTACGTAGATGGGAAAATATATTTTTTGGATTGCCTGATGTCTGTTTTGAAATAAAAAACATGCTAAATAAGCGGATATGTGGTTGCCAGTATTGGTAAAAATGTAGCTAATATAACATTTGTTCTTTTCATCTCTAATTCATTAAAAAAGTTCTATCTTTTCCAAAATTGAATTCAAACCCGTTTTAATGCCCGCAATACTTTAGCAGAGTCCCAATATATTCCCGATTAAGTAAAAATTGAGTGATATCACAAAAATGACGCAATTTCTAATGTCAGTGTCCTCTTAATTTAGCACGCAAAATTTTTTGTTTGCGGTTTTTCTAAAATAACAAGTTTTTGTTTAGTAGACGTTTTTGCTTTATCATTGGACATACCAGCATATTCGGATTGGCGAAAGGTGAACCTAAATGTAAAATGTAAATTTCTTTGTTGCACGTGTTTTGTTTATAAGGGTTGCTATATAATTTCGACATTTGTGTGAGGCTGTTCGCACTCAAACATCGTCGTTGTTATAATAATATTTGGTTTCCTTGAATTGGCATGATGTAACATTATCGGCAACGAGTCCCAAGAGCAGCATTTAGCGTACAATAATAGTAACAGAAAACACATAGTGGCCCGCAGAAGAAATAATAGGCAAGAAAGAAAGGCGATGAACAACAAGGGTAGTTAGGGAGATTCTATTGGACGTATATTGTATCACCGAGACGAAAATGAGAAAATTCCATTCGCAGATTGGCTTTTCTGCGTGATGGAAAAGAAAGCATAAGCTTTTATCGGTATTTTCATGAAATGAAAATAGATGTGGAATATAATGGAGGAGAACAGTGCTAGCGTGAATGTCCAGATATATTATGGTTGGAACTTGAGCATTCCGTCGAATATTTATTGTAGTTGTACTATAGACTTATAAATAGAATAGGGTTGTGAAAAATGCATGTGGTCAATAACAATAACTATAATTCCTAAGAAAACCATTTATTTTGGAATAATTGCAATTGCATGTTTCCCAAAAAATTAAAGTGAAGCAATTACGTCGACTAAAACAACTTCCACAACATATAATATGTAAAATAAAAAGCAAACACAATAATGCACATAAATCCACAGATAGAATTCAGTTCGTGGGAGTTTGTCAAATTAAACAATGGTATTTAGCCGTCACTTCAAGTTCCCCATCTTCTGCGTGTTCACCAAGTTATTGCCATCTTTGTAGCATGTACACGACAATAATTTTGTGAATGAGAAAAGCGTGTATACGAGTATAGTATATTGTAATATATAGAAATTAAATGAGCATTCAAATTGAGGGCACACATATACACACAACTCACAAGCAAATTTACCCCCATGTAGCATGCGCCTCCCTGCGCGCTTCACACTCTTAAATTGCAAAAAGCAAAACAATTTCAACGGGCGGCAAAATGTTGGGTGGCAACTGGCAGCAACGGAATTGGAGCGCGCGAAGAGTCTCCGCGTTATAACATGTCGGCATTTTCTTTGTTGAGACGCGACGCGGCAAATATGTGTATTCTGCAGCGTTTGGCGCTCGCTCATCCTCATCGCGTATAATACAGCAAACGTTTTCCTTCTTTCCGTTGTATTTTTGATGCCGGTGAGGGTGTTATGCGTGTTTTAACTCGCCGTAGATGTATTTATATACACATGCTGCACGAGTTACGATGTGCAAAGGGATGATAGATGGGAGCACATTGAGAAAAAGGGGTGAAACCGACAGGAATTGTGAATGCCATTGCTTGAGAATGGGTAATATTAAAGGAACAACAACGACAATTAAGTTGAGCTTTTATGATTTGGAAAATTGTGATGGGTTTTCCACCATCCTGGTTGATACGTTTTTACGCTGTTCCTTTTAGATTTTTGTCATTTGTGCTCTTTCTATCTATACATTGGTATTATTTGTATTGTTGAAATATATAACGAAAGACGGGTGTGGACAGATGAGAGGGGGGAGGTTTGGGATCCTTTTCTTGTTAGGCGTGTGTTTCCATTTGATTTCATCTCCGTTGTGCTCCGCACAGTGGAAAATTAGAAGAGCCATGGTTATTTTAAGTGGGTACTTTGTTATTCAAAGGGATGGCAAATATTTGTGATGATAATTTTAAATTAGGGATGCTCCAAGATGTAAACAGTTATTGAAAACTGATAATAATAATTGTTTGATCATGATTAAGTTTGCATGGTTCATATTATTTGAATCATAAGGGGTTTCGACTGTTCAGCAATTAAATTCGGATTTTAATTAAGCAAATGAATTGTAAAAAATTCTCCAATTATTATTAATTGGCGAAAGTTTCAAAAGATGTTCTTTATTCTTGATGTATGAAGATTTACAAAGTGTAAAATTGGTTCGCCAAAGTAGTTGTTTTCCGAAATCTCCCTAGCCTTCATTTATATTAATGCATTTTGTATATTCCGTCATCACTCGAAAATGTTTTTTTTTTTGCACTTTGTTCTCGATGTAGTATCTATTTCAATCTCGCCGGTGCATTGCCTTGTTCTCCATGGCTTTGTACTTTAGCAAACGCATTCAGCTGAATATTTCGATTTTTATTTGCTTAAGGTTTTGTTAAGCACCTATGATAATGCTTTAGGGCTGGGGATTTTTTCAGACTCACAATACCTATCTATTAAGTGGGCAAAACAGTGCATTTATTAATTACTGTCACTTACTAAAATTAATGTTTGAGTTTTATGAAGTGGTTTCTCTGTCAAAAGTCCGCTTAAAAGTTTCCAGACTTAATTCAATGGGATAAACAAAAACTTTTAGCTAGACTGAAGACGGTTGTTTTAATTAAATACGATAATAATAATTTTAAGTGCAAATGCTTCGTTTTACGTAGCTTTTAGGTAATTGCATTGCAATTTACATTCCATTTGCGTATAGTTAGTGAATATCACCATTTTTGTATTAGTTAAGATGAACCTTTGATTGTAGAAATAAATTATGTTACTCAAGTGGGTTACAATTATTTTTTGTTCTTTATATGCAAATATTTCTTTGCTTATCACAAACCGGTGTTTTTAGTTAATGAACAATAAATTGAAACCGAAATTTCTAGTTTCTATTGCACTTACTTAATTTTATGTTCAATCCAAACCCACTCCTTCTTTATTTGCATTATTTTTTTAAATAAATGCATGTTACGTAGCTATGGCTGTATTTTTCCGGTCGGATAATTTCAGTTCAGGGCCATATTGTTCCCTTATTTTGTTTTGTAGTTCACTTTTATTTAATTGCGTTTTTCTTGTTTCCATTAATCCGTAATGCAATACTCGTAAAACTATATTATGCGCAAAGTGGTTTCTTCGCACAATTCGCCATTGTTGTTAACGTTTTTAATTCATGTTTTTGTTGTGATAAAAACGATGTGGTCACTGGTCACTTGAATGCATATTTTATTGTATTGTTTTAAATTTTAATTGTGGAAGTTTTTATAACTCAATATTCGTGGAATTCCTTTGAAACATTTTATTTTATTTTTTGCCTTTTTTTAAACGTAATATCTCAAAAAAGGACGGGTTAATAACAATTTAATACCAAGTTTCATGTTAAATTTGAATGACTATACTATATACTTATATCATGCATATTGTAGGTTTTTATAAATTCCCACATATCCGAAATACAAGTATAATTTTAGAATTGTGAACTTTCACAAATCTGCTTGATTAAAAACGAAAAGCTGCTGCCACACAGAGATAATCCCATGCAAGCATCCTCTGTGTACCACCCCCGGTTACAAACACACACAGTCACTGGAACAATTCCACTTTTATAGCATACAAAATTTTGTGAAGAAAATAACAATTTGACTGTGTGAATTATGTTTCAGTTGATATATTTGTACACACACACGTCGCATAAGTACATACACCATTCATATTTGGATATGTTTGCAAAGCTTTATCCCCTAGTACCATGCATGCGTTTTCATATACAAAAATGCGACCGGTGGTGGGGGATAGGGGTGTGTGAATGCTGTACGCAAAGGAGTATGCCACAACACGAACAACGCGAACTAACTAAATATAATATAAAAATTGCAAAAGGCATTTGTCAAAACCGCTCGACATACATTCGTAGACGCGTCACACATTCTCGGTTAATATTCCCGCGCTCATCACTTTCGCAAACATTCATTCACTGTCGTCGTCATGCCCAAATGCATAGAAGCAATTCCAACCCCAAAAACGTTGCTGCATATTATAGCTGTTGCGCTTGGAAGTTGGAACCTTAATGCGAGCATATACCTCCATAGATTTGTGTGTCCCTTGCACTCCGTCTCCATTACATAGTTATGTACATAGAGAAAGATATTTCCATATTTAGTCGCGTGCAATTTTTTCTCCATCATCTAGCTATATTTGTTTGATTTTAGTTATACCTCAAAAAGTATTTGTGTGTAGTCTATATTTCATGAATGTTTGTGGAAATGTTTGTGTGCCTGTGTGTACTCGCATAACGGAAAATATGCACAAGCAAAAAGAACCTACTACCCTCTTTTTGTACGCAAAGCTTTGCGCTTGCATAAAATATTACTCGTTGTGAGTACACAACATGATTCAACAAGGATTTTATATTTTATCTGCACATTCGTTTGCACTCGTTCAACAATATTAAGTACACTTAAAGTACTTGTACTTATAGAATGAAAGACGGTTGGATGAAATATCATAATATATTATGCTGCGTATAGATATAGACGGAAAAACAAAGTAATATGTCGCGTTACACAACACAATTGCTTTAAAGATAAAATGAGTTAAAGATGGAAACAAAGCATAGAGACATAATGGTAACAAAAGGAAATTTAGATACGTCAGAAAATTAGGTTTTCGTGTTTGCAACTTGATGTTAATTGTAACTTTCTTGAAGAAATCAAATTTATGAATACACATTTGAAATGTCAAAATTTTGTAAGTTCAAATTATAGTGCAGCCAGAATTTTTTTTAAAATGTTTATCGTAATTAAATAACCAGTATAATGTTAAGGATTATATAATTCAAAGTCAAATTTAATTTAATTTTTCAATAGGTCAAGAGGAATTCGATGTATAAGCCTAATTTGTAAATCCCAAAATTTAAATCTCTCTGAGTATTTGCTGATTGCCAGATTTTCAATTTTGTCAATTAAAAGGCTTATTTAAAATTTTTGGCAGTTTGGTCTTGCATTCAATATGTCCTCTTATGTAAGCGCACAAACTTTTTTTTTTAAATGTTGGTATGGCATGGTTGTGAAATCGTTTTCTATTAATTTGGAGTCTTCTTGCTCCATGCTGAAAAAAATCGGTCCTTATTAGCTGTGCAGTTTCTCCAACATCGTCATCATTTTATTGCTGGATGGGGCGGATCTGTATAATGTGAAGCCCAATCTCTATGCAATATATTACTCGTATACTTATTTGCTTTTGGGCAAAGTTCACTTTGGCAAAAGTTTAATTGCGTTCTCCACTGTAAAAGTGCGCACTTGATTCTATTTTCAACCATGATTTCTTCTGCTGCATGCAACGACTGCCATAGTTATATAAAAACCATATGCCATATAAAAACTCTTAGATATACACGAGGAGTTTCGTCATTTCCTGTTCCAATCAATTCACCCTGCCACATCATGCTGCGCTACTGATTTTATGATTTTCCGATTCAGGGCGACAAGAGTTGATGGCAATTTACCGAATTTTCCGATATTAGTCAAGTTTGGTGATATATAAGTTCACTTAAAAGTTTTATTGCTTACTCACAGGCTTACAACTTACAGCCGCTTCAAAATGATGCAATGGCGCGACATTTCCACATTTCAGCGCCATTTCAATGTGTACTCTCGGTTTAATGTGCAATATGAAATGGGGTTACACGATGCAGCGACAGCAGCTATAACTATGGCAGCATGTACGGAACCACATTTGCAAACAGATGTTTGTCAATAAAACATGTGTTTACTCATTCACAACTTTGAATGAGTTGGTGCAACCCTTTGATGAGCAAACCTTATAATGTATATATGTGCGTTCCTAAATATGTCCTTAATGTGCATAGACGTCTCTAACACGTCATGCACACTTACTAACCGATTGAGATAACTTTAACGAAGACTTACTTAAGTTTCTGTTTACCTTTAGACTATATAGGTGCAAATCTAAAATCCAAAACAAACAACCAAACCAATTAGTCACCCTGACGCTTGTGTATCCTTATCCTAAGATACAGGTATCAATATGATATAATGTTGAACATGCTGGTACGCTGTACAGTTATGTATTTATCACACAAATAGATACCATGTAGAGATATTTAAGGTGTTTGTTGATGCAACACACACACTCATTGATCCGTGCGTGTGCTTGATGAGATAAACGATTATCCGACAATTTCAAACCAATTAGCATTTCTACTTGACAAACTCTGTTGTGCATCAGCCATTCCGTATAATGTACATTCTGGAGATGGGATAATTATGATATTAATGAATCTATATCGCGAGACATGCTGCATGTAACTTAATGCAGGTGCGATATTTCCGGTTTGTGCGAGAGAACCTTTAATGAGATTTCATTAATTTATTTAGAATGCTTTATAGTGCAGACAATTTAAGTCGCGTTGAATATTCATTACGGATTATTCTAATGTCTGTAGAATAGTCTTAAGATTAAGGAGCAATTAGTCCTTCCATGCCATTTTTCGCAAAGAAGAAATTTGTTTAATAATGTTTAAATTTATATTATCGTTGGTAATTAGTAATTATTTAAAGGGAAAAAATCGTAAAAAAATGCTTCCATATTTAACGCTGAAGTAAAAAAGACAATAGACAATTTTATATAGCCTAACTTGTCATCCTTTAATAGTGTTCTCTGTTGACTTGTATTTATTGCCGATTCACTGCCTTAGAAGTCCTAAAATTAAGTAAAATAGAATTTAAAACTAAAGATTTTAGAAATTCTGCCAACGTGCCTGTAAGAATGACTTCCTATAAGTTATAACCATGCTCAAATCCACTCAAATTATTCACAGCTAACTTCTTAATCGCTTGACATAAGCTGTGCATATAATTTAGGAGGAGAAAATGGCTTTGAAGCTTTTAAACAATCCCACTGTTAATCGCGTTACAACTTACAACATCCGCATTATATCAATCTTGTAATATCTTCTCAGAATCTTTTGAATTTCAACAACAATTATTATTTTATACAAGTATCTGTCTGCTCTGAGCTTGGCATGAACGTATTTATGTCATATTGTTAACATTTTCTTGTGTCGATCAATACACTATACTCGTAGTTACTGGTGTATCGGCAAATCCTTGTGCAAGCTCTCAACGCCATCCATGCAAAACTTCACATGAAATTAGGGTTGAATAACATCTGAAGCGCGCACATCTTCACTTAGCAGTATATTATGCGCTCAGCATATTAAATTTAATGTGCAAGCACTTGAAAGCGCATATTTCCTAATTATCTTTATTATGATCATATACTTGGCGGGTAATTTGTATGTAAGCTGAAATGGGCCATCGCAGATGCTTTGAAGCATTTAACTATTATAATATATTGTGCATTTTTCTTTGTGCATACAAAGCAAATTTTGTTGTTGTCTTGTGTTTATTTACGTTGTCCTCTTTCGGGATTTATTTTATGATAATGTACGCAGAAACAGTTTAAACACATTATGTGAACGATGTTATATTATATATTGACATATTAAAAAGGTGGGAAAATTGCATTAAAAATTTGGAGTCTGTGAGTCAAATTTGTAGACAAAGAGGAGCTTAAAACAGTTCAAGATTATGCGATATACACCCATTAGTATTTTGTATTCGGTGCAAAATTTTCCCTTTAAATCAGAAATGTGTCGTTGAAAATCTTAATATTAATGAATTTAAAGCTTCTTTAAGAAAACAGGGTAAGAAATTCGTTATCTTTATCAACTCTTTTCAGTATTCCGTGTACATTTCATTTCAAACCATGTGCAAAATCTGTCGCACACTGGCTTCCCGTCAGACACAATGCCGAAGCTGAATTTTGTGTCAGCGTCGGCGTTACAGCACGCTTTTCCGCACACATTTCGCTTAACATAAGTAACCACACAAAAACGCGCACAGAGTCTAGAATTATAATGTGTAGAATGTATTTTAACTTTTTGCTGAAAAAAAAAACATGAAACAGAATTACACAAGCCAGTACACTGCAAAATTCGACAGAAAATGCTCCTCAAATGGAAGCATTTATTAAATAGGGAAGCTTTCATGAATGCAAAAGTGTACTATTAACAACAATAGAGCACATTATCCAGTATGCCGCCCGCAAAAAATTAGCAAAGCTCTCACATTCGTGTGACGTCGAGGAATTTCCTTGCTGTATGTAGTCAAGTTAAGAGGAAGTGGGTGGTTTTGGGGGTCGAAATGAATACCATAACTCTGTACGTTTGTGTGAAATTGTTGTATGCCCAAAAAGTGGATACATTTAGTTATATGGAAAGGGATGACTGAGAGCATCCAAACGAATGAGCGCACACCATTTTCGCGTCAAATAAATTCATTTCGCGCCCCGTTTGTTATCATTTTGTTTTTCTTTTGCAAACATGTTTTCCATCTCACTGTACTTACCATCCGAATGAAGAAACATTCACCGCGTGAGTGGCTTATATGACATAGGAGAAGGGGGTAGGTTTTTACTGCGTACACTGTATACGAGTATGTGTGATGTACGTGTTTTGCTATCACACACATTATAGAGCTCTACATCATTTCTATATTGTGTTACAACGGTTGAAATGGTATACTGTCGAGTCTACATGCCTCAGCCCGCCAAATAACTTGGTAGACATTTAAAAAGCGAATGCCAAAGGAATAGGCGAATAATGAGGCAACAACAGCAGGAGAGGGAGGGTAATTGTGGCGGCAGATAAAACACAATGTTCGTATGCTGCTTTTGTTAGGTTTTTATTCTCCCACAGCTCTTCTTGTTGGATGGTTGTTTTGTTTTTACCTCAATGCCATAGTATTCATCGTTGTTTCCTATATAGAAAACAGCAAGCACATCATGGTTGAAAATATTCTTTATCAAATCATATTTTCAAATTACATATCGTTGTCTTCCTTCTATGTACTAGAGTATTTGTTATATTGTATTATCCACCGTGCAATGCCAGCGCGCTATTTCTTTGTTGCGATGCCACAAAGTCGGGGTGCGCTTCTTCACCCCATTCACGGTGCGGAATTGTTGTGTCTATGCGGTGAGAGCGCGTCAGCTTTTTGACACCACTCGCTGTGTCTGTTATACCGTTTGTATTAGTATGTATATATACAGGGGAGTTCTTTAAGCATTCATCATTCTCTTATTGTTAAGCTTTATCACTGTTTTAATTGCATTATTAGACAGACATGTGTTCTTTGAGCAGGCGGCGTGTATCGTTACATCTGAAGCATCCTCTCTATATAGTGTGTTTACTAAAAACAACTCTCTTGACGGTAATCATGTTGAAAGTATGCATATAGTTTGTTATACATTAAAATGATTTGAACCTTAATGATAGTCAAAATACAACATAGTCCTTCTCAGAAACCATTTAATTTAAATTGATAGTACTTATTGCCATATCTAAAAGAAAATTACAGCATTTTCCATCTGATTGAAACGATTTGATAAAAATGTTTTGACAAAAGGAGAAAATGCGTCGTGAATTCACCAAAATATGAAAAACATTAGGTTATTGAGGTGTATAGAGGAATTTGGCAACATACTCTTGATAGATATTAAACATTAAGACAAGTTTGGGCGAAAGTGTGACTGACGCTTAAGTAGAATGAGAATGGATTAAGTGAAACAATTATGTATGTCCTGTCTTCGCTCTTGTGATATTTTACTACCAATTTTTTCACTTACCATACTTTTTTAACGTGTGCATTAAAATATGAATATGAACAGTCTAGAGAATTAGGGTCAACAAGAGCTTAGCATTAACTACAAACTTCTTTTTTTTTTCTCTTTATAAAATTTTTTGTTTAGATATTTTGTAGATATTTTGCTGCGTAAAAAACGGTTATGAAATGTTTCTTCTCCTAAGTTTGTGTGCTGTAAACAGAAGGTAGAGAATTCACAATCGCTTTTGCGCATTTATACATCAGCCAAACTGAACACTAAAAGTATGACAAACAGGGTTGAGGTATTAGAGGGTGGGTTCAATTCGACTTTTTTATGGATCTTCGTATTTATACCCACGGATTTCTGTCAATACCTCTTCGTTTTTTTTTTGTATTCATGAAGTACTTTCCTTGTAAGTATACCTCCTACATAGTCATCAATTCAATGACAAAAATGTATAAAAATATATCGTTCTCGTTATTTTCACTAATAAAGCAATGAAACTGACTGTCGCCATTATTATGGGGGTAGAACCATTGCGTTTCCTTTATATTCCACTATCCTACATAGTCAATATACTTTTTCGTTTTTCCGTTCGATTATTTGTTCGTGAACTAAAGCAAAATATCATAAACATACTTTGTTGTTCTGCAAGCAGTTAACGTCTTAAATTGTTTAATTTTTTATTTATAATATTATGATATTGATTTTTTGATGGGGTATACCGTATACCGTACACACACGATTTGTATATTTGTGTGACATAAATCCTTATGGCGTCCTCATTCTTTGGCTTTATGTGCGTGGGACTGAGAATAGATATTTTCGTAATATAAAAATGCAATATATTTAGTCCTGACTTTTAAATGTAGGAAATTACATGAAAAATATATTAAATTTTTGTTTCACACGTTTAACAATCAGTATCATAATCAATTTATCGATTATTACGTCACACAAATAATAGTCAATTGATAGCATCTCTATGCTATCATTAATTCAAACTCATTATTATATCACCTTAAAGTTTAATCAATAATTCGTCAATTAACTGTTAGGAAATTAATTATACCAACATTGATATCAGTGGATCTGGTTAAATGGTTCCCTTTGCACTGACAAATTTCACAGTTTAATATCGTTAAAGTTTCCAAATGTTATTCCACATACAAACTCCAGTATTTAATATAATTTTTTACCTAAATATTACCATCAACACTCAGACATGTTGTATATGTACTCATAGGTTGCATTTTAAATTGTGTTACTATACACTCAAACAAAATCATAAAAAATTGGTGCCATTCAATGATGCGACTTGCGAGTATTCATCATTGGATTTAAAAAACTATATATAAATTACAAAAAAAAAAAACGAGAACCACCAAAAATACGATCATCCAACTGTAAAGCGTTGGATGGCATCCATCACTCACTTTTACAAAAGCACCGATTGCAGACAGCGCAACGTGTGCATAGCTCCAGCGATGGGGCGGCATGGCATGGCAGCCACCAGAATCCAATTCCAATAAAAAAAAATATGAAGGAATGACCGAAATGTATGTGCGTTTGTGTGTGTTGATGGCGCGGAAAAGCACATGCAGAAAAAAGCGGTATTCCAGCAAGCGCATAGCGCAGGGTGAATGCATTCCTTTTCAGTTCTTGCTGTTGTATATTCGCCCTCCCTGCATGGATGGCGCGCATTCATGCAATTTCAAGTGGTTTAAGATTGCATTCGAGTTCATGAAAGAGAGATTAAACATTGTTACGTGATTAAAAGGGAGTCATTTGGATGCGTTGCATCATGGATGGCGTGCATGTACACCATCTTTATGTGGAGGTTGGAACGAGTGCATATCGCATATAATAATGGTATAGGTTGCAATGTTGACTTTTGCTTTAAAATGCTACATTTACTGAAGTAACGTCCTTGATGTTACTGAGAAATGTGAAATGTATATGAGTGTTTTAATTGGAAATGAGTTGACAATTGCACGCTTTGGTACAAGTGCAATTAAGAGGTGTTTGTTAAGAATTTACCTTTTAAAAGTGTTCATTTTTTGAAGCCCGCTTCACCCTAAGTTACCATCAACATTCAGCTTCAAAGCTGGCTACACATTGTGCTGTTGCTGCTGTTGATCGTTTTAATTTTAGGTGTCAACTAGGTACCCTTAACTCTTAAGTGCGATGAAGAAATGTATAAAGTCTGGCGTTTCACTGAATTACTTGTTAATAGCTTTATTAAACCAACCCTCAAACAATAGGTAGCCTTTTAAAAGTAATTAATTTCACGATTTTAACTAAGTTTTGTTATAAAAATACTCTTAACTTTTAATTGTTGAATTATATATTTAGATTGATGTGTATTGTGGGCAAATCTATTCTGGGAATACTTATAAAAATAAAATAGAATTTCAAATAATGAAACGATGTAAAAATACTTCAAGGATATATGGATGCTTTCAACTAACGCTCCATTACATTTTGCCATATTCCACTTCCATGCCCACCTTTCCTAAATTTGTTGTAAAATTGTCCAATTGAACACTGATCGCAATCTAGAATAAATTGCCGCCTCTTATCTGAAATAGCAATAATTCATGTGTACTCGAAGCGTATTTGTCACATTCTCTCTATGCAATTAGCGCGATACGTAAGTAATGGTGCATTAAAACATAACTCACTTTCGCCCGATAGGCAATACTGCAACAAACTGCAACGCAAAGCAACGTGCACGTCGTGCAGTATTCACATTTCACAGTTCACACATACTCGTAGTACGCGCGGCAATATATTTTATTACCCGCGACAGCAATGCAATTTGATGCTCAACTCTGACTCCGATATGCACGCAGAGGTTGCGACATTTAGAACTTTTCACTTTTATTCGTTTTATATTGGCGTGTAGTTCAATTATTTTAATTTGAATTTTTTACTGCAAATAACTAACTGCAGTAAACGCTATGCGTATGCATAGAAAACACACATAGCAAATACTCGCGACAGCAAACAACTATGCGTGTTGTAAATTTTGCTGGCGCACGCCACTTTCTCATTGTTGCAATTGGTTTAAATTGTTTGTTTGTTCTATGCAGTTGCATGCCGGTTTTTAATGTTATACATTTCCCTTGCTTCATCGAATAGTATAGACTGTAGTGTATAACCAGTTGCAGTTGCTGCTGTTGCATTGCGCACATGTTTCGCGCTCACTCAACCACATTCCGCTCTGCTATAGAATTGCATCTCTGGCATCGCTGTAATCTGCGCGCGCCAATGGAGAATGTGTGTGGTTGTTGTTGTTGTTGCCTTAAAATAGTTTTAAAAATAGTTTTCCTTGTTGCAGAAAATAGAACTTTCCATGGACGCTACTTCAAGTACATACCAGGTTACCGTGCTTTAAAGAGTTTACGAACATAAGTGCACCACTAGCTATACACCAACTGAGAATGCAAAAAAAATGAAGCCAGTCCATCCTCACAGTGCATGTGTACTGCGTATTTGTCTATATTTTATGTACATTCGCATAGTGCCTCTTATAAAAAGGGGAGAATAAAGTGCACCCAAGAATAATCAATTGCGATAAATTATTGAAATCGTGACGGCTTTGCTTTATTATTTCCGAACTGATTTAACTCCATCCAATTCATATAATATTCTCGGTATAGATATTCTACTATGGAGAGTTCAACTTTTTCACCACGATAATGATGACTTTGATTTTTGCCTGCACTGTTTTTTAGTTGCTCGCTTTTATTTATTACCGCGCGCTTCTCCGATTGTCTGATACGCGATGACTTAAAGCTGCGTTTGATCGCATTTTAATGCAGAAATTATATTCATTGAACAGAGGATTTTTGCTTCTTACCGTCTGCATTACTGTACCTACGTATAATAATAAAGCAAAGAATTTAATTGGACAAATACAAATCGAGAGTCGTTGCGGATCGGTGCGGGCGCGCGGTATTTTAGTTGGGGGCAATCAGGAGGTTGTGGAGACACGCGTTCGGTTACACGCCACAATCCACATACACACACAGAATCAGAACCAGCAGCTCTTCACGATATTATTTGCTGGCTGCCTGCCTGCTATGCCTTGCCCTGGGGGTTAGAGCTTTTAATCTTTTGCGTTGGTAGCTGAAATCTTGGTAACGAATTGCTGACTAATTGACAGTCTTGAATGTAATTTATGTGCTGCATTGACCTTAATTGAAAATTATGGGAGACAAAAAGTGTGTTGGTGGTTTGGCTTTCCTTTAATTCAAGATATAAGAATTTAAGACCTGATATAATCTGTTTAAATGATTTCCACGGAGGAATTCTTGAATCCTTATAATGAGATTTCAGATTTTAATTTTTAAATTAATAAATTTTTAAATGTTCATTGTACTGTAAATCGGTAAATGGTGCAATTAAGAGATGTATTATGTCTATATTTTGGGCTATAATATAAAATGTCAATGTCTTTCAATTCCTTAAAAAAAATTTTGTTGTGTCCCTGATTTTATTGCCTGTTTGTAATAAATAAAAGCGGAAGTAGTTACTTCATATGCCTCTCGAAAATGCCTTCTTAAAATGTACAATTTCCGTTCCACTATTCGTCTAAAGGCTGAAGCCATATAATTCTTTTATTTCACTTACGTATTATATTTTGTTTATCACATATTATGCTTTATTGTATATACGCAGGTATGTCCCCTTTTAACGTTGCATAGCATCCTGTTCATCGCGACGTCCGACTTCATTACCATGACGGTCGGACTATGCATTTAGTAGCGTTCTCAGATTACCACTCAAGTACAATCAAATAATATCCATTCAGTGTTAAAGGGGCGAACTGAAGGATAAACGGCAGCAGCTTCAACCGAAATGAAAATAACAAAAATTCGTGGCAGGGTGAGGGATCTTGCCATACACACAAGAATTAAGATTAAAAAGAATAAACGTATATACTCGTATAAAATGAAAATCCTGTCCAGGTGTTCAACTGACCCTTGGGCAATATATTTCCTTCGACCAAACATCTTTCTTATACGCAAACCTTTTTTTATTTCACCTTCTGTGCACTTCTTCTCCTTAAAGAGTCCACACCGCAGTATATTTATACACTTTCGTTATACTTACGGCCATGAATTTGCCATTTGTTGCCCTGGATTATTTTTCTCTCGCCTTCCTATCGTGGCATTTTGGCATGAAAATCGTGATCAATAATTTTGAAGCAGTCAACTTTTTGTTTGCAGTTTGCACTTATACGAGTAAGTACATACTTTGTTAATATCTAACAGTTTGGCCTCTTTAAACGAAAAGTATTTCTACTGGCAATGTAGAGATGATCCATTGTGGGTTAGGAATTATGGCGTGATTCATTTTTGTTTTTGCAATGAATCAAATTATGGGTTACCCTAAATCAACGAAGACCACTTAACATGAAAATTGCAACAATGATTTTAGTAACGAAAAAATGAAACGGCATTTGTCTTTGTGAAAGCGCTTTCTCAAGATATACTCGTACCTATTTACCTACAATAAAATATAAATATGACACTCTATGAATTGTATAGCCGATATTTTATACAAGGATTGAAATTGAAAAGTCAAAATTGTTACACTATTAGAGCTGTTGTGTGTTATAGAACATCACGTAATCGTAATACGAGTATAAAGCGTGTATTGATCTTTATGTTGTCGTGTTTTGTTATATTGTGGCGTGTCGCAGTTTACCGGGACAATTTATCTTCTGTGTCATTCCAGTCTTTATTATACACACCAATGAATTTAAAGAACAAAGACGGTTGACGTCCAATGCGGCATCGTATTTCAAAATGACAGCAAAAACTATTGCCTTAAGTTTTTTACCTCTCTAAATACATTTTATGAACACTTAGACATTTGGGAAACCATCATAGAGAAATAAATACAAGGAACGTAAAATTGTAATAATTTTTTTCGCGAACAAGATATTCAAAGGGATAAATGCATTTAAAGAATACGAAATGAAATAACAATAACAAGCTTTTATCTACTACCCACACACCTTATCTCTTCTATACTTCAATTGCAAACATTTTAACAGTGGCAGTGGAGGATTCATTTAAAAGACATGATCAGGCCCTGCTTTCTGCTTCCACTTGTACAAAGTACATTGTACAGCAAACCATAAACTGATTCCTTTTACAGTCTATACCCATTGACAGTTTATGCAAAAAATTTCAAATACCGCAAGCATTGTTCTTGATTGTACCTCACCAAAGTCTTGAGATATACTTGATTACCCTTGTACTCTACGAGCAATATCTTTTCAATTTTTATTACTTTTCACTCATAAAATTGCATATACTGCAACATTACTTGACATTTTAATGTTTAAAATTACTTTTTTCTGTATACTAGTAATGTGTCTGGTAAAAAACTTCTTCACCTCTTTGCCCTCAGTATGCTTTTTCCATATCGCAATAATTTCAAAGTATCCAGTAAAGGGCACTTCAGGTAATATTTTTTTTTTTTTGATCGTCTGTTGACAAAGGTTTTTTTAATAACTCTGAATACAAAATGGCAGCAACAGCAGCGAGGCTCCTCATGAAAGCAAAAGCTGTTCAATGTTCAGTTATCATCTTCCCGCGTAATGCGTGTATTCACTTACATGTATCTAAATACTTGTATAAATATAGGATACTTTTGAGCTCAACGGTTCAGGTTTCAAATTATTGTTTCCTACGTATTTTTGGTATATAGCTAGTTATATTTCTCGTGAGTTGTCGCAACACGCTGTGGCAGCCTTCATCACCACCACACCGCAATCTCTTATCTCGTCAGTCCTTGCCACACACAACAGCACAGCGCTGATCTTAAATTTCACGCGGTTTTTCTTGCGGTCTTGGGCCAAGAAGCTGAAAATGGTGACATTGGGTATATAAATGGTCGCATTGGTGATGATGGTAAATTGTATTTGGTTTCTCATCGCCATCTTCATCGTCCATCGTCGTTGCTTTGCGTTTTATGTCGTCGTCGTCGTCGTCGTCGTCGTCTTGGTTCTTGCGGTACCAACTCAAAATCGGTCTGTACATTTTAAGCGTATATCTACGTATATAACACTTGTGTGCTTGTGTTTCTTGTAACCAGATCACATAAATCTTAATGAATGAATAAATAAGCGAAAAACCTCTCTCTTTGCAAGACATTGCGATGGCAAATAAAGCATAACGTATAAATATAGCTACGTATAAAATCCCAAATAAGATCAGAACGAAATTCGTTAAATGCGAAAATTTTGCGCTTCTACGTCTTTTGCTACAACAGCATCGCATCGTCGTTATATTGCCGCTCTGCAGACATTCACTTAAAATCGTGACTTGAATTTATCTGTTGGAAATTATGCTGCATGCTTTAATGTCCCGGGTCCATAATGTGTATAAAATGCTGGCTGTATGGCAAAAGAGAGTTGCATATTATAAGATGGATCTGTCCAATAAAAATGCTGCACATATTATGTCGGTGTTGTATTCTATACATCTGGGTGCATCGGATTTATTGCGATAAAAATGCATCAAGCCGTTCGTTTTTTATTTCTTCTTATAGCACATAATATAATTCATGCGAATGAATTCGTTACGTAATATACTGTTTTGCGACCAATGTGAAATGATGCAGTTTATTAAAAAAAAAGAGACAAATTGATGTGTGAGCTATGAGCTCAATTACCAACATCAACTACATTATGACTTATTTTTCAATGTTATTGTATAGCTTTAAAGTCACAATTTAGCAAGAGTAATAATCCGTAAAGTCACTATTTTAAATAATCCTTCATTGCGTTTGTCTTAAATTATACTTTCATTGGGCTAGAAATCAACCTTTTTGTAGTTTATACACAAAGTGATAAGCACCTCCAACCTTTTCCTGACCTTTTCCAAACCCTCTGAATATAACAATACCGTCCAACAATTATGTCGTGAGCCCACATTAAGTTTAATGTGTAAGGCGCGCGCGCTCACTCGTTCAAAGGTCCCATGTCAGAATATTTAGACGTCCCATCATCACTGCATACATCAGGTTGTGGCACGCGCTCTTTGATTGGTACTAGCACTTCAATGCAATGTGCTCGGATGTGCCCATAATTTGTTGTGTGTTTTGTTTGGACGCAAGCCAATCGTCATAGGTGCCATGGGTGCCATTGCTTTTCTTTCCATATATAATTCCAGTTTGGGACCCTCTAAGACTCGGCGCTACCCTCCATTTATCTATTGTTGTGGAATACCATTTGAAACTGACACCATTTTTATTTATTGCACAGTCGCATTATCCACGTGCCGGTAAAGGTATTATAATCTCATTTTTTACATAGCGATATTTTTGAGTGTATTGGATATTGATTCAATATCTATTTGAGGTCTTTATCAACACAAATAGCATGTTATTTCGATTGTATATATTTTAGGAGAATGCTAAATGCGGTTCCCATGGATTCTGTGTCCGTTACATTTATAATGACTAGCTATAATATACGTTAAGATGACAACATAAAAACGGGTTCTTGTTCTTGATTGTGGCTATAGCCCAGCCCGTATATTTCAACACATTTCCCAAAGATTGCATTCGCACAATGCTTGTTCTCCATCCCTTTGGCATCTTTGCATTTTAATTCCTTCTGCATCAAACAACTTCCCCTTGTTGAACACACTTTTATTCTTATAAACAAAATACGAATACATAAACATTATACTCTTTGACCCTTGTTAATATATTATGTGAAATTCCTGATCGAATCAACAGATGTCATGGAGTGTATGGTACATTTTGTGCATTTACAGAAATATTAATTCTTATAACTATAAAGCGGAGAGGGGAATCGTAAATATATACTCTATGGTGCAGCGTTCTTTTATTTATATGTTTTGTGCAAAATTCACAGTTATATATTATTTGGGTTAAAATTAAGGTTACCTCATACACATCACAACCTTTACGATTTTTATAATATGGAAATGACCCATATATACAGCACGCGCATTGTTCATCTTAAGGTGAGCTCCTCTCCCTTCTTGTCGTTATCAAACAAAATGTTCTATATTAGTTTATTTGATCATAAGATCTCAACACTGTTGCAGCACTGACATATCCACGCACTATCGGATTTAACACGCAGCATCTCCGCTAATAAAGAATCACCTATCATCTGCAGACTGCAACATCTGTGCATGATTCACTTTTTGTCGATTACATGTAGTCTGAGCTGAGTACATATCAAATTTATATAATACGTATGAAACGCTCTCAAACTGGTTCTCCCTGTTTGCAGATTCCCTGATGCCGACCCATATATCTTTGTCGTGCATGGAATAATTTAATTCCTTGCACGGCACAATAATAATTGTACAAGTTTTATTTATGCGTTGAGTTCTCACCTCACCATCTCGCCCTCTCTCTTAATGTACTTAAGCCTCGTTCCTCTTTTTTTTTTGTTTCGTATTTTCCATAAATACTTAAACTTTTTAATGATGATGTGTGCTTTGCTGAGTAGGTTTGAAGGTTTTTTTTTTTATAGTGTATGTGCACCGTAGCGATGACGGTTTTTTGTGCCTTCGCGCCAAAACATACCTTTTGTGCATACAGTTTTATTACAACACACGACACATTTATTATGTAGGGCATGTAGTAAGAACAACAAAATAAAAAGGCACATAAGTATACAATATACTTAATTAAAAATATATTTACTAAAAGGCGGTTTTAAATACAATTAACTAATGTGAAATTTTCAACTGGTACAAATGGCTTAAGGTGGTTTATAAAAGTTTTGGGTTACTTCTTCGCGCATTAAATAATACGGTGAGTGAGCGCATTCACTTGGACTGACCTTCCTCTCATGCGCGAAAATCTTCAGACTGTACATTATACAAGCTCAATTATTGTGGCTTAGAGTTTATGTGGCACCGGGCACGGTTGAGAACATTAAAAGCGCTGCTTCAATTAATGACTTTAATTTAGGTGGCTGCGGGTGGAATGGAATGACGACATAATGTGGAGTTGCTTTTACTGTCTGTACATTCATGGAGGGAATGATAAATGATTAAATTAGAATTCACATTACAAAGGTGTGGACTGAGTGTCCAATTAGCGAAACTATTATTGGTATAGTGTTTGAATTTACTAAATTTGTATTTTCTCCAATAAATTGATTAAAAATTGATGTTTCGAAAAAAAATCGCACTATAAAGATGGTTGATGTTTTGTCATAAACAATTGATGTTCAAATTTGTATCATTTGTAGAGTGCGTATTCGTCTACATCACCGCAATTGACATACTCAGAAATTAAGTTAATTTTCATATGACATGGCCGTATTAGCCATTTGGTGGCAGATTTAATTATTAAAGCACTTACAATTAGTAAATAGTATAAAGTTCTTAAAAAATTATTACCACAAAAATTGTGTAATTACTGCTTCAATTTAGTGTGGCTTCCAAAAATAATAATTGCGTTCCTGTAATTATTAATTTGTAAACATTATTCTCTCTGTTTAAATTATATACGTAATCGTATAAACCTGCCAAACAATCTGCCTTATTTTCGCATGTTACGGATGCAGTTTCGAGTTCAATTAATTCAGCATGTGCACCTAATAATTGATTAAATTTTTCTCCCCGTTTCGGCTATATGTACGTTTCATGCAATAAAAAGTATACGTACGTTAAACCAAACACAAGACACACATCACTCCATATACTCGTATAATACAATTTGGCGTGACTTGGGCACGCCATCCTTTATATGTACATGATTTAATCGTATAACTATAAAAGCAATCTTTTAAAAAAATAAATAACGTGTATTCGTTCCATTGAATTTGACCTTATTCAACCGACAAGGCAGTACACGCCATTGCGCTGCAGCATGTATACTTTAGCTGTGTAGCCTCGAATGATTTCCACCCATGTCGGAGCGCCCTTAGTTTTATTACCGCCTTTAAGGAAGAGTTTAGCTTGGCAATAATTTTGTTTAACGTTTCATACTCGGCTGCCTTTACGTGTATTTTATATGTTTGTTTTGAAATTTGTATGAAAGAGGGCATGGCAGGGTTTTCAAGTCTGTACGAACGCTTGTTTGCAAAAACAACTAAAAACACGATTTGGAGCCGATTTAATATCATTTCCCATTTCTCACTGATTTGAATTCTCGTCATTCATTTTTTGTTCGAATTGAATTTTTGTCAATTATAGATGTTACTGTATATCGCAGTTTCGTGAATTCCAATATGGATAACGTAAACCCAGTTATATGCGTTGTTTTAAACGCTATTCGGTTCCTTCCAAAAAAAATTATGAAACTTCACATTTCAATTGCAACGCTTGCGCTCGTTACCCACCCACACTGCAATGCTCACAAAAAGCAAACAATAAACAAATTGACAGAATTCAATTAGGTGACGTCATCTTAATTTGCCACTTTATTTGCAGATAAATGACTTATTTCAATACATTCACATTAACAGCGCGAACCGATTGCCTCCCCGGTTTCTTGGTATTGCCGTTTATATTTGCTGCCCCTTTCTCACCCTTACTCTTTTAGATTTCTACTGGCGGGACGTTTTCTTGTAAGTCCTTTTTTTGTTCCAGTATACAGATACATACATTTGGTATGGTAAACAAAGCTCTACATTATATTGTAGTATTATGTGGCCTGAAAACGCTGCGCCATAAGGAGGGCAAATATTGTCTGAAGCTACACCCTTTTTTGTGCTCCTCTATGATGACTGGAAATTTCGCTGAGCCATTTACAAACATTCAAACCATCCCCGTAATTTTCTGTCGTTCGCTATTAAAGTGATTATCCGTATCCCTTCAATCTTATTCGATTTCATTGTCGTGACATCTGCACACAGTCCAATGTCTTATTGGAGAGATGAAAAGTGGTGAGGGGTTGATTGTTGTCGTTGTGTCGTTCCGTCATTCAGGACATGCATTTTGGTTGTCTCAAGTTTTGGGGCACATGTTCACTGACTTGTATGCCACATATATTTCTACAATTGTGTGTGGATATGTTGAGGTCCTCTTGCAGTTGCCCGCTTGTCCAACAAAGACTGATTGAATGCTGTATTTAAACGAATTTTCAATATATACATTTTTGTCAATATTCGAATTTAGCAGATCGATTTCAGTTGGGTTTTTGATATGTTTTTTGGACAGAAGCAAATTGTTAAAGTTTTTTTTCAAAACATTTTCATTTTTGTAATTTGCGGAAAAAACATATTTAATTTGCATTTTATACGATTCTGGATTGATAATAGCATTTTCCTATAATAATTTCTATTATCAATATTTTCATCATTTAATGCTCTTTTGTGTTTACAGACGCACTGCTCTAATTTGTTTCTGTTTGATTTACCATGGCATCTATTGTCGTCCGCTCCTTTATTGTTTTTGTGGATAGGGCACGATGATCTGTTTGTTTATGTTGCGCTCAATGCTTAAAGAAAACTGGGACAAGCGATGTGGGGGTGACATCTTTTCTTGATAGTGATATTGTTTTTATATCTGAGTTGTTTGTTGATTTTAACTTTTCCTTATTCAATTTCTTCTACTAGCTATTGAGTTCATCTCGGATTTACTATGCCATTGTCAATCCAAATGCCTGTACCTATGTATCCTATGTTATTTGTTAAGTAGACGACTGTTTTCCTAAACTCAAGAATTCCAGCTTTGAGATACGAAACCGTGTTTGTGAGTTGACCAATACTTAAAGCTTTATACTTCTCTTTGTGACAGTTTTTGTAACAAAGTGATTAAGTCTCCTTTCTGTTTATTGTTTACTGTTGTATCTACACAAATTCTTATATGTGTGTAATGTTTATGCGTCGAGGATGATTACCATTGTTTATATTACTATTACCTATTGGGATATGTCAAATGTTCATAAATGATTTTGTCTTTGCTGTCAATTCCTGCCTGTCAAATTTGCTATATTATTAACCCTTTCAGTTGCTTACACTTAGGGATCTCCTTTATCAGCAAAAATTTCTCCCAGATGAAGTTGGAATTGATATGCCTTGATTTAATTTCAATCCGTAAATTTGTACACATTTCAGCTCTATCCATTTTCAATCAGCGAACTCTTTCGCAACCTATTCGTATATACAGCTGAATAAATTTACATCATGATCCCCCATCATCTACACTCCCTGGAAATGAATTATATATAATTTCATTTGGATAGTAACAAAATATGCAAATCTTCTGATTGGAACTCTCGGCACATAAAATCAACTCCTCTTAATCAGCACGTGATGATGCTATAGAAGTTGAAGGAAAAAATCCACTCCCGTTATCTTATTTACTGCCGCATCTAAAAAAAAATATTTTAAAATGCATGTTTTAAATAATTCTGAAAAAACTGGATGTTTGTATCCAATTTGGCTGTTACAGTGCATTTTTCCACACACACACTCATTCAATTTGTTAGTTGCAAATTTATTTATCTGCTTATGTGTTTTCTTGTTGCACATTATGTTGTCTCATGTCTGCATGCAAGCAGACAGCAAGCCAAGCAAGCGATGGTAAGCAACATCGTTTGTCTGCCTCCATTTCCCCATAGTACTGCACTCTCCCAAACCTTTTTTTCCTCCTGCTCGGCTGTTCTTCTTCGTTTTTATCATCAGTTTTTCACATTTATGTCGGATTTTTACCTTGATTGCGGCTGAACTAACAAAACGGTGCACATCGTACTGCTATATATGCAGGATTTGTAGCATAATATGTAACATGTAGTCGTGTGTATAAGTTTGTATGTTGCAAAAAGAACGAAAACTTTTCAATTACGTTTAGTGCATTGAATGCGAATTGACGTGATCTAGCAGCAAAAAGAGTGAGTGAAAGTAGGTTGTGAATGCGAAGATGATGGCTTAAATGTGTATATTTTAGTACCCCAAGCACCACAACTGCGGAGCGCATATAACGAAGCCATTGGGCATAACAAAAATCAGGCATTTAGATGGATTTTGTATTGTTGTGTTATTTATTTTCGCTGGAGAATCGTATATTACTTTTTGTTTCCTTTAATTTATTTATGTGTTTTATTTCAAAAAAATAAAATAAAACGAATAACTCCAACCAAAGGAATATTATCGTTGGCGCATCTATTGATTGTTGTAGATATGAAGGAAGTCAGAATTAAGGTGCAACCAAGGGATGAGACAAGGTTACACCAATCATTTATTTTTGCGTTCCTTTCCTGTTTTTATGGACATTCATCTTTTCCGATTCCTACATTGTTTTTCCCTTCGGTGCTGACCTCTAACATTGGGCTTTTCCAATAAATTCACACCAAAACCATTGTCGTATACATATATTATATGCTCTGAAGGGCCATCATCATTGCTACAGCCACTTCACCAAATGAACCACCCTCTCATGAATGGACAACACACGCCAAATCCATTCATTTTCACAATTTCTGAAACGAAATGGAAAAAAATCAACAAATAAAATTGAAAAAAAAAAAAAATCTCACACACACACACACACACACTCACTCATCAGGCGAAACCCCTAATACACTTCATCCTCAAATAAACAATACTGATAACGAAGTAGATGTTTGTGTATTGTATGTATAATATAATAGTTGTTATTTTCAATGTATACTGTGGGGATTGACTGGTGTCGGGGTTGAGGGATGCTGAACCGAGTCAGTGTGTGCTTGCATATTGGGACACGTTTATTATACTCTAGAAGGACATAGGGAGGCATGACGACCATCAGTTCTGGTCCCTTATTTTTTATGAAACATCTTAACACGGGAAACAATGCCAAACTATTGAGAGGGAGGAATGGAAAATGAAAATAACACTGGCACAGGCCAAATGACATAATACTACACGAGAAACATAATATAAATTCAAAACAAAGGATTCATCACCTTTCGCAAACATGGTATCAATATCAGCGATACCTTATAACTAAATAATGCTGGGGAGCAAAAAAAAGCAGTCCCAAAAGGTCATTGCAGTCAAATGTTTTCGCTCGTATGTGACATGTACTTGTACATAACGTCTGAATGTACACACGTTTTCGAGTTCTCCGCACAATATACATTTATGTGTGTGTCAGGATATGTCTGTAGGAAATTGCTGAGGCGTTGCTCGTTCCTGAATTCTAATTTGTTTGACATTCCATTTGACATCCGCCCAACACTTGGCATTTAATATATGAAATTCCTCGCACCATATGAATGACAAGGGGATGATTTCATTTAATGCGTATGTTTTGTGGATGAGTATGATTGGTGGTGTATAATTTGATGGCTTTGTGAATTTCATTATATTGGATTATTGTACAATGTACTCCCACCATAAGGATACACAGCAGTTCGATATGTACGTGTGCAATGCATTCGAAGCCGTCATACATATATTTGGCTTAAACTCATATAATATAGAGCAAAAGTTAGAGATATCACTCTGAATAGAATGGTTGTTACGTAATGCAGTTTCATGTTAAATAATGTGGGTGACTGCATCATTAGTATCGCGCGGGAAATTGCTGTAATGATAACAAAAGAGGTCGCATGTGCTTGTTAGTCATCATTCAGCCTGTCACTTTCGTGAGTATGTACGAGAGAATATATGCGGTTGACGATGAGACGGCATTTTCCGCGAATAGTCGTCCACACAATATAATTGACGCATATTTGAGAGGTCAAACAATGATGATTAATACGAGGGTTGGCAGGCTTTGAATTATAGTTAAGTAAATTAGGATTTTGTGAAGTGTCACTCAATGCGCTTCGATTGGGGAGGGCTTTTTATACAATAACACACTTCTGCATTGTACTGGCGAATGTCCTGTTTTTAAAGCAAAAACAAAATTTCTTAAATTTTTTTTAAGTTTCACCTAACCACCTACCCATTCACCTGGATGGAACGGACCACAGTATTAAATTTTAAAGGAAGTGTATTTCATCACGTATTATCTAATGCCTTTTAGAGTATTTCTTCAGTTGAATGAAATTGAAAATTACTTTTCTTACCCCATCACATATAACATAAATGAAAACATTAAAGTGCCGTGTTTTAAAGTGGCCATTAATTCGCCCACATAATCCACTTCAATGCGGAGTGATTTCTTCTGGAAAATTCATTGCGCATATCAAATGAAGCGAAGGCGTCAAAAGCATTGGGCTATTAAACAGATGTTATTCCTCATAACATCCCATCTCCCCAAGCAAGCAAATACTCGTATATATACTTATCGAAAAACTCACCGTAATATTCATGCTATACAATACGAAAAGCTGAACTTATAACATGAAAAAATAAACGCTGCAAATAAAACAGAAAAAGCGGCGAAAAAATTGGATTACAAGAAAAAAACAAATGGGGGAAGGGTTGTTGTATTTTATTTTCGTATACCTAAAGCTGAAAAGAAACGAATCGAGCGTGTTTTAAACGCATATACATATTATAGTTGTATTCGTAATTGTGTATGCCGGCTGTATTTTATACCTTTGCCGTATACATGACTCCTTCTGTAGGGCAAACATTCATTTTCGCACACAATCTCTCTCAGGGGAGCACCTTGCCCGAATAACTGAAGGCAACGAGTTTCGATGGAGGGTTTTCTTTTTCTGCACTCGTTTTCTGAACACAAAAATAAAACAAAAACACATTCAGTTCAACAAAAGAGGAAAAAAATCTGTAGAAAATGGTTGATGCTAAGGGAGGGAAGGAGTAGGAGACGGGGGTGTTGACTTAGTGGAAAACGGGAAAAACGTATAGAAGTGGGAGAAATAAGACAAAAGAATTTCGAAGATGGTTTCATATATACATAGTTTGGTCGTACTTGGGGGTTGCAATTGAAGGACACGAGAAGACGGTATACGACTGCAATTTGTGGGGACTGGAGAAGGTGTGGAAAAAAGATTTAAAAGTTTTTCCTTAACGTTGTTTTTTTTTGTGTATATACTCGTATTTATGTGTTTTCGTATAACAGGTAAAGTGGATGATATTTGCTGTTATTCGTATTGTGTTTCTTCTACAATACATGTAACTAGTTATACGTGTGTCTAGAAAATGTGTGTGTTTGCCAGCAGAACTGGCCAATTGGGAAAAGTTTATTCGGAATTTGTTGCTTTGCAGGTATGTACTATACGCGAAGTTATAAGAATATATACCCACTCACATTGGTAGGGGGGTCACACAGTGACAGTGCCAGATCACCGGTCCAACAATTCCAAACGAAAAATCAAGACTGAGTGTACAAGGAAACAAAACGAAATTATATTACAGATGAGAAAATTTCTTTGGATGGAGGATGGTTGGAAATGTAAAAAAGTGAGGGTCTTATACAGAAAGAGCGTTTCTTGAAACTTGATTCTTTTTTATGTGCGGGTGAAGCGTGGAACGAAAGGTAGGAATTTGTTTTTTGTCGCCACTTTTAATCAGATGCTCTCGCCGCATGGTCGTAGACGCTAATGAGAGAATTAAGGGTTTATGGAAAATCTTGCTGTTACTGTAACAGTTCGTTTGATATTTTGGTGTAAAATTATGTAGACGCAACAGACATGAAATAATGGTGCAAAACAAAAAAATTAAAAACATTTTTGTCCTACAAGTTATTTAAATTTAAACGCTGTAAAGTTATGAGCAGAAGGAAAAGGATTTGTGCAGCTTTATTTCAATAAATTGCATCACACATATTAAGTCCTTTAAAAATAGAAGACTTTTAAAAAAATTGTTGTCCTGTAATTGTAACCCATTTCACAATTTAAAAAAAACAAAATAATCAACAGCAAATACATAAATCTATTATAGATTGATTAAAGGGACTTTTTGATATGCGAAGTATTCAGTCGCGTTGAATGCAGCGCATGAATGTGTACTTTGATACCGACCTTTAATGCAATTATCGCCAAATGGTACTCGGTATCATTTCAACTCCGGCTTAGTCTGGAGCAACATTTTTCCATTTCATGCAATGTCAATGGATTGCAACTCTATGATTGGTCATGTGTGTGTATAAAAGCTGCAGCATTCAATACGAGAGTTTTCATTTGTCTGTCTAGATGCGTGTCTGTTGCAACTGATTGGGGGGTGGGTAAAATATTCATATGCACACTATGTGCTGTTGTACAATATACAGACTACAGCATTGTAATCAATTTCTGGAGTAGATGTAATTTTGTTGATGCACTTTTACATCCTTCACATTGGCAATGTGTATTGGTGCCGATGTAAACGATATTTGTTGCTCTGCTCGATAAAGCTTTTTAATGCAATGAGAGTAGATCATGGATGTTTTGTAGTTTGGAGATTTGGGCTTTACACGCAATCAGCAACAATGTGTCAAAACGTTGATGCAAATAAAGTGTAACTGTATCTGATTGGAAATTAGATGCATCCTCATTTATGATAGAGTTTGTATAGTGTTGTAATAAGGAAATTTGTAAATTTGGTAGTTTCTTACTAAATTGAAATTGTGGGAATAGCAAATATGAAGCTTAGTTGAGCTTAATACTACTCTATAAAGTATTAAATTTCTCTGTTCAATTTAGCTGCTTATACTTATTAAATTTAATGTTTAATTAAATTGCATTATGCGTTTCTTCATCAAACACAACTAACGAATTTTTTTTTTTTTTCTAGGGTCGCTGCAATCGTGAGAAGCCACCATGCAAATACTTTCACCCACCACAGCATCTCAAAGATCAGTTACTAATCAACGGACGGAATCATCTTGCCTTGAAGAATGCCCTTATGCAACAAATGGGCATGGCGCCCGGTCAACCCGTTATACCCGGACAAGTACAGGCTGTGGTAAGCATCCGAGACCCTTTTTTACTACTCCATTAAGCTTATGCTTTAACTACAGTCTTAATAATTTCTTACAAACTGCGTAAATATCTTCACATTAAACTCGAGCACCTTCTTGAATATCAATATACTATACTACAGCTATGCCAAAGCAAAAATGGAAGGCTTAAATGTAAACGTATTCCTACACAGACACACAGTTACACACACTCACTTTGTAAGGCAAAACCCACGCCATCCGTGCTGAGCCGTATTGCAGACGATATTAATTTTAATTTATTAAGTCTCTTGGCAATAAATTTTCATTTTATATATTTAACGGAAGAACAGTGGAAGTGTACGCGCTCTGGCTTCAATTTTAATTACAAACGTTGTTTGTTAAGACTTCTCACAGGAGAAAACATGAAGAAACGCACATTATTCGATACTCAAGTGACGAGGAAACAATTATAGCACGCAGTCATTTGCCTTGCGTTTTTTTCCTACCCTCCCCTTTTTATAGTCACTATACTACCACCCACATTCTTTTTATATACCTAAATGTTTGTTGCTTGTGCCTAATTGAAAAATCACCTGTTGTGCTACCGCCATCAGTTGTTGGATGCGCCAGCTGTAGTAAAGAAACAGAAACGGGGAACAGAAGTAAAAAGATAAAATAGTATTTTAAAGGCGTTGTGTGTGTAGAGCAAAATAATGTCACCCATATCGATGGGGGGGATGGAATAAACACATTTATATGTACACTGTACAAACACACTATACACAGGCAACATTAATTTGTGGCTCCCAACCCAAACCCCTTCATGTAATAATTATTTGACAGCAAACAAGCAGTATATCCGCACCCAGTTGTGGAAATTTATACATTACGCTTCTTGCTGTGCCACTCTCTTTTCCTATGCATTTGTCTTTTTAATTGTTGTTGTTGTTGCTGTTGTTATGTGTTGTTTTGTTAAACACAATGAGTTCACCGTTATGTGGACGCACAATATTAATGCGCGGTCTAACTAAACGACGCGGTCCCAAGTAACGTGGCCGTCGCGGCTTTTCAATTATTATTACTACATGCAAAATGTGTGTGCATAACGAAAGTAAAAGCGTGCCAACCCCAAGATAAACGCATACATTCATTATACACCCAACAACGCGCGACGCATTTTGCCATAAATTTTTCGATTGTTTTCCACGAGAGTGTCATAATTGAATTAAAAGCACTTTGCTAAATTAGCTTACAACACACATTGACATACACATTACTAACGCGTAATCATACTTATACCCACCTATTGTGTCCTCGTCTACAATTGTGCTAACGTAATGTTATGACTTATGACTCTATATATATACATATGTGTTGTGCGAGCGACGACATGCTGAACAACAGGACGTGAATGTCCGCGCAAAAACAACGCATTGGAGTTGTTGTCCTCAATACAACGCGTACAAAATGGACAAACTTGCAACACGATTTAATTCAGTAATTCTGCCACCCCAAAATCAAATGATTTTGGATAGCAAACAAAAAAAAAAAAAAAGAATGAGAAAAATGGACGACCCCGCTGTTGCAATATATTGAGTTATATTTATTTTGTTGTTTGTCAATTTCTTAACCAAAAACACATATTTAATAATTTATTATGTAAAACATTGAAAATGAACACAAAGATTCAAACGATGAATTATCAGGCGGCAAGTCCATACTTGGCCGGTATGCCAGCTAGCACGTACAGTCCATACTACGCGCCCGGTCATCTAGTGCCTACCCTGCTGGGGCCCGATCCGTCATCCGTCGCCTCACCACTCGGACAAGTTGTGCCTCAGGCGGTTCCAGTTGCTCAGCAAAAGATACCACGATCCGACAGATTAGAGGTAAGTTTCATGCATCCCATTTTAATGTCTTACACAACTATTAGTAATTATCCTGTTTTCATGCAAATACACCATTTTTAAGTTTAAAATAAATAATCTTACTTCTTCTATGGTTTGCGAAATTGTTCAACACACACACACACACACACACCATTAAATATAGTATTATAATATGTTTTATGATGATTATTATATAGCGGGGGGAACTTTAAGATGTGTTTCCTTAATAATGACGCTGTGTCATCTTAATGTCAATATATTATAAACTATTCATTGTACGTTACAAATTTATGTATTACATTAAACTGGGGTCGTGTGGTTTAATGAGCGCAGTGTCTTTTTTAAATTTTGTTTTCATTTTGTACAATATTTAGTGTGTATTACTTTTGTTGTTGTAAAAATGCAATGCAAAACATTAACATCTCCTAACTACCTTTGAGGGTAATAAGCGCGAATGCCTTTTTGCAGCTTTGTTGCACGAGCTCGTCTCACACAAACTGACTAACTTAGTATAACAATTAATTATTTGTTTATTTTATTTTTTATTTTTTTTTATTTTCACATACTTTTTAGTTTAATTTCTAACATGTTTATATTTATACTACTTTATTTTTATTGTTTTTCTATGCCAGATAGCGATAAAATCTTGGCGTTATTTTTATTTTGGTTGGGGTCAAAACACAAAAGGTTATGTTTATACATTTTAGTTTAATTACGTTCGAATTACACAATTATTACTATTATTTAATCCGTAGTAAATCCGTTTGGATTACGGCATTTTAATTTGCTAGGCAAGATGACTTTAGTGTTAATTAAATATTATGGAGGCAGTTTAGAAATTAATGGTAAAATCTATTTGTTAAATAAATGTAATGAGATAGAATACATTATTTAAGTAGGATGTGACAAATTTGAGGTTTTTATTTACAAAATAAATGGAATACAATTTGTTTTTATTTTGTCATAAACTGTTTGTTTTATTTTATGGAAAACATAATGTTTTGCTGCTTTAACGTGGTTTATTTTGAAATTATTTATTATGAAAACAAATCTTTCCACATAGTTAGTTTAGTTTTGTTTCGTTAAATTACTGAACGCCTTTTAATTTTAATAGAAATGAATGAATATATGCGAGTCTAATATTTTATTTTAAATTATTTCAAATAACTTCCAACTCTTTAAAATGCATTCAAAAAGTCATTTTATTGAAGCAATCCCCACAACTTTTCCCTTTGAAGCACGTTTTAACCATCACTTCAAAGCATCTCGTCAAACATAAACAATTCAAAACCCTTTATCAAAACGGTTGGCTTGCCATTAAAGCAACATAGTCTTTCCCCTTAATTCTACTTTAACAGTTCTACATTACTCAATCCCTTGTGATGATGTATCCCTGAAGTTGCAAAAAATCGCTAAATATTTTATTGCAATAAACGTTGCACAAATATTGTGCCATATCTCCTTGAATCCACCACTCACCAACCCCCATCCACTCATCAATACCCCAATATATTTTAATGCAAAATACCTATACTCGTATCATATATGTCCAACTACACTCGCTACGCCCTCACACACTTTGTCGAATATAAATTGTGTGCGAGTTGACGTGTTGTAATTTATATTATTTTTAAATAATATTTATATGCATATGCGTGCGTGCGCGTGGCCTCGCAATATTTTTGCATGCATATTCGAGTATATGTACCAAAATGAATGTTTAAACGAATTCACAAACATATTTCCGTTGATAAATGCTACGAAAAATGCAGAAAAAATGTTTGGATTGAACCAACTCGTTAAAAAATGCATCTCTCGTGTACATTACATGCAATAGTAATTAATTATTATCTCGGTTTTTTCCACATTGTATAATACATTTGTACCTTATTGTTCATGCCATCATGTTGATTTTTTGTAAATATTTTTTTGAACAACGAATTGTTACCGATGAAAATTCAAATACTTTTTCGAGAGCATTGTTAATTACGTATGTGTATCTCCTAAAATTGTAATTACAATTTCTTGTATTTGCAACGTGTGCCTCACAAAAAATAAATACCGTGCACCGTAAATTGGAAATAGAAAAGTGATTTATATTACAATAATGCGGTTCCGGCTGGAGAAATTTTAAATATTAAACAAAGAATGATAGGTTTTTTTCCCCTGTTTTATTATCGAATATTTTGTGTATGCGCCGCGCCGAGGATGAGGCACATTGTTAAAATAAGCATGTTTATTCGGATATATAGGCTGCAAACGAAACGCTCGCGTTTCTATTGAATGTTTAAGTACGAATCATTTGCATGAAAGGCCACAACATGCAAATTTCAGTATGGTGCGGCATCGCCGCATTGCCACCCAGTTATTTGGTGTTGTAAAACAATTTATGTAGACTACATAGTGTGTACCAGGGGCGAGTAAAAATTCACGAATAGCATTTAAAAAATTAAAATACAAAAACCGAGGCGCACGTAACGGTAAAGCGGAAAAATCATTACTGAGCGATTATGAACTTTTCCATCCCCAACCTCAAATTGGTATTCCTCTCAATTAATTTGTTTCATGGTGTATTTTTATTATTTGATATTCAGCACAAAAAACACCCCAAAAAGCGAAAACGTGTATGTGGAAGCCGAGATAAGTAGCTGGAAAATAAGCAAAATATTCTCCCGTTTTTGTAACGAATAACATGCATTTTGTAATGTTGCTCCCTCTATTTCGGAAACATATTTATATGTTTGTAATAATTTTCCATTCTTGTCAATTTTGCCGACAAAACAATTAAAATGTTTTAAATATTACAATATTGATATTACAGCTATTTAGGTTGTTACTATTTTAGAAGACATTTGAACTAAGTTTAATCAATGGTTGTTAACTTGAAATAACCAATAATTTGTTTGTACAATTTCTTTACTTACGTTTCCACAAAACTAAATGTTTTATATTAAATTGAAAAGACATGCGATTAGATAAATTAAAATGTCCCCAATGAATGTTACATTTACCATTTAATTTAAAACAACATTAAACTAATTACTTTTTACTTGTGTTCAGTGTAATAAAAATGCAGAACTCTTCAAGGATAAAGGATTGGTAAAACGGAATGAAAAACCATTTACTTTTTTAATTGCATTTAAATGTTCACTGTATCTTGGCGAATGGCAACGCACAAGGAGTGTTTATGCGCAATTTATCTGTTTTTTCTTTTTCGATGTTCTATTAATTTTTCGTAAATTTATGTTGAATTATTATATAATATGTTAGATAACTTATTTTTTAATGACCCCCAATTATCATTTTTACAAATATGATTAAAATGTGTAATAAGTTTCATGCCCTCTGAATTATAAGGAACTTTTATGATCATCCCCTTAGCCTCAACGTCTAGGGTAAACAACGTTTTTTCGACATGAGTTAACATGTTCAGTATAATAAAATGTAGTTAATGCGACAACAATCGTAAAATTTTGCAGTTGTAGACGATGTTTTTCGTATTGAGGTTCTTTTATAATAATTGAGTAGTGATCACGATCACTTCATAAAGCAGTTTATTGTGTAATCCTCTTAATGTCATGTAGGACTGTTGTCTACCGTATAAAGTTATTACTATTTAAGGGTATGGTTGATGTTTATTAGTGAGTAGTAGTTAGTAAAAATATAGAACAAATTTTCGCTATCAAGTACTTCTATGTTTATCATTTGTACGTCCAACCTATTTTAGTTCTTATTAAATAGTCCTTTCTATAGATAAAAATTTACATTCATAAACATATTTGTTCTCCAATATATCCACATCATATGCCAACATGCGCGACAACCATAAAAACAAATTGACGTCAATAATAATTGACGATGGGGTCATCAATACGGAAATGTGTATTAACTATAAATAGCTTCTAAAGAATTTCTTTGATAAAGAGAATCGAATTTGGCGACATCGTCGTTGACTTCTTTACGACATTTTGGATTGAATGTCTATAGAGTACAGACAATTAATTTGATTTCGGTTTTATGGTTCTGTGCTCGATTTACATAGTTTTCGGTTATTGTCTTATTTTATTATTACATATTATTATTTTTATTTCGATTGGCTAATTCTAACGAAGTTGTGAATATTGTTGTGTGCTGTTTAGTGAAACTCATTATAACAAATATACTTAACTTTATTTTGCTAATATTTATGATATATAAATATTTGAATTATTGATTAAAGAAAGTGAATTAACAATATTACTACTTTTTATTTTGATGTTGTATAGCTTTCTGTTTTCATTATAACTAATATTTTTACTGGCGCAGTTGTTATCGATTTCGTTAAATAAAAATTCTAATTGAATCAAAATAAAAAAAAATTCATTATAATTTAATTTATTTATGTATTTTCAAACATTGCAATCGCAAAGAAACCAGAATCTGTTGCATACATTTAGGTGTTTTTATAAAAGATGGTTAGAAAATCGCCTACATCTATTATATTTCGTAACGGAAAATTGGATTGTATGGAAACTGACTCAATCATTTTGATATATTTTTGGTTTTGTTTTTCCAATGCGTATTTACATATCATGACGTGGTTTTAAAAGTCAATTACGACCCTGAACCTAATCAAATACATAATTTCTACCTACAATAATTGGTTACTCAGCCAAAATATTGTGCTGGGCTTTACTCCTCAGCTGTATGCCATTAAATTTCTCAGGCTGCTGATGCTACAATTTGCTGCTGGCTAAGAGCTGATATCACTGTCGCCACCAATCTTCCTAATAATTGATGTTTTTTTTTTTTTTTTTTTTTTTTGATATTTTAAGTGTGTACTGCGTGCGCTTGAATTACCGGCTTATACTTAAAAAGAAGCAACTTAAGAAAGGCAATAGTAATAATACTAATATTATTGTTGTTGCGCGTTTGTTGATGATTTGCGAGTGTCGCCAATTTTGTGATTTTCCAACGCATAACACAGCCGACCTAAATCTACATGCAGATGACCTCCGATAAAAGCGAATCATCTGCCGATGCGGGTTAATCTGCATTAATTAAAAATTGCTCAATGCTCCGTAAGAATAATTATCTAACTGACTTACCCAACAATTGCAGCTCGTAAAATTTTCAATGAGATGAAATATCAATCTATATATATAGATGCATATATACAATACATGTGTGTGTATAAAGTTTATATATATACATATGATGTGTGTGGTAATATATTTAAGGTGTGCCGTGAATTCATGCGCGGTGCCTGCAAGCGAGCTGAATCCGAATGCCGTTTTGCTCATCCGCAGGAGAGCGTTACAACACACGATGACGGTTCCGTCACGGTGTGCATGGACGCTGTGAAAGGAAGATGTGCACGTGACCCTTGCCGCTACTTCCATCCCCCTTTGCACCTGCAGGCGCAAATAAAAGCAGCGCAGTCACGCGCTACCGCGGTAATGGCTAAAACATAATTGTCCATATAACAATAGTCCTCAAAATAACCTTATCCCATCACACTACACATCAAACTAACACTCACACATCCACCAAATTATCCCTCGCCCCTTAACCCCTTTTCCCTCATGCACACAACAGTCATGTACTACCACATTTCTCACAATATATCGTTCACACCCTCTCTTCCCAGTGCCACTCATATTTTAATTGTTTGCACATTTTAATTTAACCACACGCTTTATCCATATTACACCTTTACATGTGTGTTCATCCCCAAGATAATACAAACATCAACGCCAATTCCTCCACTTAGAATATGAACAGCTCACGCCAGTTTGTTATTAATTGTTATTATTTTTGTCATTGTCGTGTTTGTTTTTTAAAAACAGACACCTGAAAACAATATTATGATGGAATTTACTGCAAAGTGTACCAAAGCTTTTAAAGCTTTCACCCTTAAATATGAAATAAAACTGTATTATTTAAACAATGGTTGGTTTATTTGCTTTTAAAGCAGATTTCCATAAAGTGTTTAAAATAAATTGGTCTAAATTATTATTTTTTTGGTTTATTTTCAAAAATAAACATTGGTTAATTTATAGATTCCCAAGAAATCATCAATCATTCATTATCATTACATTCATTTGTGTTTCTATCTAGTCTTTCGCGACATATATTTACTCCCACCAGTAATTCCTGCATAAAATCATTTTGTTATATTTTTTTTAGACAACTTTTATGATTACCAATGCTAGATATATTTTTTTATCCATTTGATGGTCGCAGCTATGTACACAGACAGCCATCAGCTGCTTATAATACATATTTTATAAAAAGTGTTTCCATATTTCCGTTGCTTTTATTTTCCATAGCTCCAGCTACTGTCGCGTCGCTAGAATTTATGCGCTTTTGCCTGTAGCTTCTACCCCTCGCCGATGTTTTTTAAAATAATTTCTTTTTGCAATCAATTATGTTCAATTCTCGATATGAAGTGATATTTCAACATGACTGCGATCAGTGGAAACTTTTAGACTGTACCCGATACCCATTAGTTTATCGATAATATTTATGCGTATTATATACTCGTACATATACCCACATAATATAACTAAATATTGTAAACAATAGTTGCTTTTTAGCTGTTATTTTAGAATATATTCGTTACATATTTAAATTTATGTCTTGCTATTTATTATGTATTCATTTCCTATACTTAAATAATAGAAATACATTTACATATCCTTTTTTAACTATATACATAAATATTAGTGTATGTAAATATGATATTAAATGACCATACTTGTTGTAGCAAATTGAAACCTTATAAATGTTTTTCGTTATTTTCACCATTTTAATTATAGCAAATTATTCAAAGTCATATTTTATTTTAAGAATTAGCATTTTGTTCGTTTTAAAGTCTTAGCTTCATTTTAGTGTTTATTACAATCATTGAATATGATTAATTTAAAAAAACTTAATGCTTATATGTTAAGAGAAAATATAATGTTTTTTGTTAATTAAAATTTTAAAATTATTGTACATCAATAAAGTCTCTCTAAGCTATTAAACACATTTAATCTAATTTAAGGACAACCTTGTACTCAAACTTAAACTCGCTTATGATTTAGTTGTCTTCTTATAATAAAAAAGAACTGCGTCATTATTGGAAACAGTTCTTAACTCACTCATAGCGTTGCAAAAATGTTGGCCCTGAACATGGATTGTAGCTAAACCCCTTTTCCCAAATAGTAGAATTTGATTATCTCGCCATCTGTGCCACCTCGTTTGCATTTTGCATTATTTTTATAATTTGCTACATTGTAGTACGCAGAAATCTACTCCTATTTCTTTTCAATCATACACAACACTGAATCAACACAACAATAATTTATTTTTGAAGCAGAGTATTCTTACCTTAATTAAAAGGAACGTCCTGAAAGTTTCATCAACTTACATTTTAGTTTATTAATTAGTGTCGGAAATTTCCATATTCTTTTTAATTTTCATTTCTTTTTTCCCAAGAACTACCAAAACATATTTTTATAAAACAAAATGACCCAAAATTTAATTTTCAAATTTTTTCTCTAAATTTTGTAAATTATAAATAATAATGACTTCATCCTACTAGTAATTAACTATTATATGTTGCTCATTGTCCTTTAGGAATGTGTGTATGGTCGAAATTCTAATTTCAGTATTTACAATTACAGAATTTAATATATTGAAACAGCACAAATACTTTTTGCTTTTACTCGCAATTTTACTCACACACACAAACAATTTCTTATCCATCTTTGTTGTTAGCAATCAAATTTTGTTTCCCCAAATACACAACACTGACCCCATACTTACTTCCTGACCTCATCCAAAACAAGTATGAAAACGACGAAATCATTTTACTGCGGTATCTCATCAACTGTAATTTATATAATTGTGCAAATAAAATAAATTAATTAATTTCTCCTGTTTGGGAGCGTAGGTGCTTGTTTTTTTCTGCAACGATATTCTATTACACCTTCAAAATTGGTATCTAATTCGTCTGGAAGTATTGACACTTTCAGAATTAATAAATAACGTATGTATTTGCAAACAAAATAAAGGAAGTACCTTAAAACAAAGGAAATGCTTCAATACAAATATGTATATATGTTTGTGAGCAATAACCATAAATTATGTCTTTCGAGGAAGTATCCAATTAGATTAAAAGCAATTAACCATGCGTAATGTGAAAGTCCTTATTCCGTTGTGTTCAACTCCACTCCAGCGATTACGTGTATACCGACAACAGCACTCTACCACCCATCGCGTTTTCTGAGTTCTTGGCATGTCTCTATCCCCGCCGTCTCACACATTTATAATAAAACCCTGTCCGGCGAAAATGTATCGAATGAAGTGCATCCCCCCCATCTCCGAACAAATGTATTGCTGGGGTTTCAGCTAAATCTGATTAACTAAATAGGACATAATATACTGAAATAGCATTTTGCAACAGACATTTTATTCGTGGATGAGTCGATTTGTTTGCAGGAAGCACCGGAGAAAAAGCCAAAATGACGCACCAGCCAAATAAAATAACAAACAAAACTAAACAACCAACTAGAACAAATAAATAACTAACTGGTCGGATAATAAAAACAGGATAAATGAATTTTAAACAACAATCACAAATTATTTGCGTCACTTTGGAGTTCGTTTTATGGCTATTTTCACAGCTCGCGCCGCCCTCTACTTTCCACGATACATTGTCCAGCCGAATCCGTTGGTGGATGCCAACAACTAGCAGCTAGCTCTTGTCGTGTACATAATATAGCATCAGTGGCATTCCTGTGTGCAAAAAAGAACTGCGCTGCAGTGTGCAAAGCATATCCTTTTGGATGAACTTCACGCTCGCAATGGTTAAAACTGATACTGGCGACCAATCCGCTAAATTAAATGTGTTTCGGTGGTGCGAGTCCGAAGGGCTGTTATGCTGTAAAATGAACATCCTTATACATGTCTTTTCTATGCGGAGAGTGGTAAAAAATGCATTCACCATTCAGTATAAAAACAATACACTCTGGAAAAATGGAACTTTTCTCGTGCGCAGACAATAAATTTGCCGGTAATTTAATTCCTGCTATGCACGCCTAAAGGTATAAACTGAATACTGAGGGCGTGCTGGGTGGGTGAAGCACATGGAGATGAGTAAAAGTGGGTTTGATGGCACATTTTGCAGACTATAGCTGTAAACTCTTTTCATTTGAGTGTAAATTTGCTGGATAATATCAGCTAATGGACTTTGACAAATTGTGAAATAATGCGACGGAAATTTGTGATAATTTTTGCTTCTTGATTTTGAATTGCAATTCATTGTAAAAGCAAATAATTCATCGCATGTAATGTGCTATAAATTACGTCTGGGAAGAATTTTTCCTCACAATCAGTGTAGGCGCTTATTCTGTTACATAAAATTGCCCTTGTGATGAATATTCAAAATAACTGATGAAAATAAAAACAAACGTCATTACATTAATTTTATGACAAAATAAATTAATATTAACCGTTCAGAATTATCTGTACTAAATTTCATTGTAATTAATGAAGAGTAGAAGACCACACAAAACCCACCCAGCACACGCGTATAAACGATGCGCCCCAATCGTCATGATATCATGTTTATCTTGGCCCAGAGCCAATTTGTTTAATGTATATTTCGTCTCTGAGCTTAGATGCTCTATGGTGTAGACACACAAAATTAAATGCTCCCAATTCCCATTTGGTGTCCTTTTCCTCAATCAGCACTGCAAAATAGATGTGAGTTGCCACTTTTTTTCACCAACATATTTTTACGCATGCAAACAAAATATGTATCTTTAAAACATTCACTTTGTTTATATCTTTGCAAACGCATATTAAAAATGCTTAAAATATTAAGATGGAGATTTCTGGCAAAACCGCATCGCATGCACGTCACTTGCGGCCGATTACGTGTGCGTATTAATCTGAGATCCGAATATACACATAAGTGGAATCGTTTGGTGGAAAACGCCCACTTCTAATAATACACACACATTCTATTGTTTATTTATAGAGTTAGAAACCAGTCGAATTGTGTATAGCTTTCTCGAGAATGTAATAAGTTTTCATTTTAATTGATAGCCACTCAACAGACGCGTTTAGCAACGCCATTTATCTGTTCTGAATGAACATCACTGATGTTTTTATTCGTAGTTTAGACGCGATTAAATATTCAAATGGGTCGCGCGTCAGTGAACCGATTTGGATGGGTTGGGAAAATTATTATTATTGAACGAGATTTATGGAAACTACTATATGCGTCTTGTTACTTTTATTTATTATTTATTGTTTTCTTTACATTTCCCTTTTGGTTCTCTGTTGCTGTGAACGTGTACAGAAATAACAAATGTCGTATTTTGTAAGTGTTGTGTGGGAGGACATGCCAGCGAATCCACAGGGCTAGCCAATGTGTCCTTGTTAAATAAAACATATTTTCCGTGAGTTATTATGTCTTCGAAGATAACTGTGAAATTTAAATAATAATTATAGAAGAGGCAAAATACTTAAAATAACGATATGTATAAAAGTCAGATGCGCTGAAAAGCTGAATGAAATAATGTAAGAAAATATTTATCAAAGGGGCTCATGAATTTACGGTTTTAATGAATAATAAAACACATAGGCTCAAATACTTACGGCTTAAACATAATTTAACTCTAACTTTATAAATTTTGTTTTTAAAGCTAAACCCGCTTGAATTACTTATCGCTTTCACGAATCAATATATTGACGAATGCATAAATCAACATTAAAATGTGTTTGGCTCAAGTAAAAAACACGGAAATATTTCATAAAAGTTTATTTATTGTCTTTTATATTTTTAATGGCTGTTGCAATTCATAAGCTCACTTTATGGAATAAGTTTTAACGTTTATGTGATCCCGCGATGTTATACAGATGAGATATCGCACAGTCCGCATAAGTTCTAAACTATAAGCATAAAAAATACGTAACTATATCTGGTAGCACATTTTCATTCCTCCGCACACACATTTCCTCATGGACGTTTAAGCAACAAACTTTTTTTCTCGTTATGTTGCACTTTTTTTGTTATCCCGCTCGTCCTTTCAGTTTCTGTATAATATTGTGCTTGTGTAAGTTCTTCAACTTTGTAATTACACTTGCTATTTTTATCCCCCTCGTTTGGCAGACTTAAGAGTTAAGGCGACGCGGTGCGGCGTGGCGGTTTAAGCGTAAGGCTGATATTATTTTATGGAGTTTGGTTCTATATGCAGCTATAAATACACATGCGAATAAAGAAAGGCACTACTCGAAAGAAGTGGTGTCTAATTAAGCTCCTTTTTTGACTAATTGTCTTTTCCAAGTGATCTCGTATATATATTATACAAGCTTAATGGTTTTGTTCGTAAGTGGGAGTTGTATCTTACGAAACAACAGCACATCATTTAGAGGATTTATTTAAGGCCATTTAGGCAAATTTTAAATTTATTTTTTTTATACATATGATACAACAAATTTAATTTATTTTAAACAAAAAATTTAAATTGGTCTCATACATGTTTCGTTTGAGCTTAGTTCGAGTTTTACGCATTTTAGGGATTTTATAAGGCATGTTAACGTTTAATATAATGTCAGATTTATTTCATAAGGATTAGGATTTATTATGAGAAATAATTTTTAAGTTCGTACCTTTAAGAAGTCGACAAATTAAAATTAAGTGTATAAACATAAAATTTATGTGTTTGTGCAACAATCTTTAGAAAATTTCTTGCTTGTTGCTTGACGCGTGCTGTCTCTTATCACATAATATTAAGGCAACGAACATATTATTATGGTTAAGTTTATAACTATTTATTTTAAATCACTAAATGCGCAAATCACAATTATTAGTCTTATTAAATATGCTCTTGCAAATATTGGTTTATTACATAATTACTATTATAGTTATAATGAATATTTAAATTAATAATAAAACATGCACCCCATCCCTAAATCCCTTTGTCCTTACATACATATATTTATCTCTAATAGTACCATGTAAAATTAAATTATCTTAAATTATAAAACCTTTACTTTTTTAATTTTTTATTTATTTTTAACATTTCGTTTTTGTATTTTCTTTTACTCTTCTATTCGAAATTATGAACTCAAACAAAAAAATCTAATCGTCCAATAACTGATCAACTGCTCAACTGTAATTGTGTTGTCATCATATTTTATTGAAAAAAAAATGAATTCATCCCTTGATGGTATTCACAAAAAAAAAAAAACTTAAAAAAAAAAAACTGCAACGGCTCATAAAACATTTAGAGTGCACCCGTATCAGCGTCTGGTCCAGTGTATTCGGCTGCTGTCGCTGCTTCGCTGCAACCCATGCAAAATGCTGCCGCTGCTGCTGCTGCCGCTGCCGCCGCTGCTGCTTCCAACCAATCTGCATCCGCTGTCGCACTCGGTCACCATCCCATGGAAGTTGGCAAAAAACGGGCTGCCGACAATGATATGTTCCAACTGGTACTACACAGCAATGATTGTTTTTTCTTGTTTTCACTGTTTGTTTTTACGTTTTTTCTTTTTGTTTTTACTATACTACCTGTTTTTATTTTGTTTTATTAGTTGTTTTGGTATGTTTTATTTTTATTGTCTACTATCTGTCTTTATCTATCTCGACTATCAGTCTTTTGTGTTTCTGTTTTATCTTCAAGATATCTTTTTTTTGTTTCCGATATTAACGTCCTAATTTTTTTCTATTTACGTAAAATGGAGTTACAAACAAACCCATTAAAAATTGTACTAACTTTTCGAGATAACAAGTCCATTTCCCATGTTTTTTGATGTGTGACATTCCACGTTGTTCTACATTGTCCCTTTAACACAATCATGTAACACCTACGCTGTCAATTTTTTTGTCACTAACCACCCACCACAATATGGCTTTTATTTGTTGAAGCCTTGACATTGTCTTTATTTTTGTCTATACATTAACACATGCATGCAATGCTTTTATTGTGCCAGGGAGTTTTCAGTAAATATGTATTTAAATAATTCTACCGAGCTTTTAGTGCCTTTTATTGCTGTTAAAGATTAAATGAATTAAATAATACTAAATATCAGTAATGTTAATTCAACTTAAGGTGTTTTTCAAATTATGGAGAAAGCTAGCAAGTGGTGCTTTTATTTTTGAAGTGTTTCAATTGTTTTTAATAGCCTTATTTACCATGTTCTCACTTCAAATATCAAGAACTTTTCAAGATTAGCAACTAATTGCTTTAATTTTGGTTTGATCAAATAATAATTTTGGTAAAGTCACACTCAGTTATTGGTTATCCTTTGAAAGTATTAATATAATTCGCTTGAGTTTAATACGGTTATACGAGTTGTTTAAAATTAAATTTCCTTAAACAGCTAACTTTTACTTACTTCCAGTTCTTATCTTCTTTCTAAAAAGCAAGTTGAAAAAAGCCCACTGTTTGCAACACACAATTCATTGCAAAATATATTCAATCGATTAAACTCTACCCCAAGTCAACAAATAATGCACTGCTGTGTTGTTTGTGAAAAACACAAAATGTTTGACAATTTGTAGGTGTCCTAACTATACGCCCTGCATGCAATGAAACACAAACGACCAACGATAAATCACACATGATGTACATTAACAGAAACCCCCCTTTTTTAATTGTTTAATTCACACCATCAGCACATTCAACATCAACAAAGTGCCCCCAAGTATACATTCCCTTATCATTTATGCCCAATTGTCCTACACACACTCACGTGTGGGTAAATCCCTGTCGAGAACTTATTTTAATATAATATGTAAGTGGATGAACGCTGTAACATGCTCTCTTTTGTGTGGTTTGGGCAATTGAATTCTGATGTGATTTCATCAACTACTGACTGAAATCCACGGGGTTCGATTGGGCTTTTTTTATATAAAAATATTTACCTGATTTTTTTTAATCCTTCAAAGCTTTATGTGGTGGCACAATGTTTGTCGTACATTTTCTATATTGCTTCCGCTTTTATTATCACATGGGCTTTTAGGATAAAAATGCTTCACAATAATTAATACTTTTATTCATCCCATTTATATAATGTTATATTTGTAATTAAATAAATAATCATGCTTCAATTGCTTTTTCTACTGATAAATAAATAATTCAATAAAAAAAATGACCCTATATAATTAAATAACATTTAAACCGTGCATGCTTTGAATAACCAGAAATATTATATTTGAAAAAACATATAAAGCTTTAACTAATAATAGTGCTTCTTTATAACAACATTTTAGTTCAATATTTACAAATTTTGTTTCAAAACTGACGTTCTCCGCGTTTGTAACATCACGTAACCGATGTACGTTGAATCCATCGATTGTTCATTGAATTACACGAATAAATAAAATTGATTACATTTTTACTTCAGCTTGCGTCAACCTGTCAATATGTTTTGTTGTAACTTGTGAGTTAATAAAACACTGGATAACTTTTACTCCATTCAAGTTCCTTTGTCTCGCTTGTTTAAGATTTTTTGTGCGATACAATTTTGTCATTCATCGTTGTTTAATATTAATATTTAATGCAAATTTAAGTCTATTGAAGAATTTTTTTGTATAATTAAAAGTACGGCAAAAGTCTTCGAATTATGATGTAACCGTTTTGATGTTTTTATTATTAAGGCATACAAAATGCACTCAAAACACAGATAACTATACTGGCAATTTTTATTTAAAGGAAACAATACCACAGTCAAATGTGTCAAATTTGTAATCCCAATAGATCAGAAAATTGTGGTAACACACAATCAGATAAAAATCACGTCGTTCAATATTCTCCCCCTCCCCCATTGAAACAAAAACAATCAACCCTTTTACATTTGACACATCTGATAACAAAGTTCATATTTATAAAATATTCAAATAAAACATAAATAAATGTTGGCTTTACAAAAATATAATAAGACCCTTTATACATTGTTTGACATATTGACGCATTGATAGTACCGCAATCTAATAAATTTTGCCCTAAAAATAAGTGAACATAATAATGTGCAATTCACACGCAATCCGCGCGCGGTTCGAGGGGGTGCGCCACACACATATTATTATATAAAAGAACGATATAATATAACCCAAATGCCCGCACATAGTTAGTTGCTATGGTTAAATGACAAATATCTCTCTCATTTTCCGTCTTTCGATATTATATAATTTAACGTTTTATGTGAAAAATGATGTGATAAAAATGCGCGCAATGCGTCACAAAACAACGAGTGAAAGACAAAAACATGTGCAATATGCCAAATTATCAAAAAGTATACAATACGGAAAATTAACCCCCATCCCTTCGAAAATGTATATTATTGGCACGATCATATTTTATTTGTGTTACAAATTAACTTTATGTGATACTCCCTCCACAGTTGTTTAGCAATTGTTTTTGAATTTATAACAAACAATCGTGCGGTGCGGTAGCCGTGGACATCACTTCGCCCACACCACCTCCCTCAATTTAACTTGATTAATAGTCAAAATTATTATTCTATGCTGTAATTAATAACGATTGAATTGAGATAAGTTCTTTGGTATAAAAATATACAAACAGTAAATTAACAATTAATATTGAAAGCGTGCCCAACAACAGAGGTGACTGGGGCTGCAATGGGTTGCCCCTAAACCTTGTAGTATCTAATTCCGTGTTCGAAGTTAAACATCATTATTCGTGGCGTTAATGAACTAAATAACTCCAAATCATATTATCATGTTGATACTAATTATTAATTATTATTATTATTATTATTATTGTTAATGAACATAAATTTATTATATAGACTACCTAATCACCAATATAATTATGATTTTTATTTATTATATATAAATTGAACACCATACCCACCCCCACATTATATGGTTTGAATGTTTGAATTGGTTTTTGTTAATTGGTTTGTTTTGTTATTTTCTTTTAATTCCATATGTGATGATTGCAGATGGATGTGAAATCAGTTGGCTCTTTCTACTATGATAATTTCGTAAGTAACAATTAATCTAAACGCAATGACTTAAGTGGATGTCTCTGTATATATTGTTAGTGTAACTATTTTATGTTGGCTTTTCACAAACGCGCTTTCAATCAGAAATAAAAATAAATTTGAAAATTAATGAATATTTTTATGCATACTTCATTATTTAAATGTAATGAATAAAATATATTTTCAACAAATACTCTTGTCGTTAAAGTATGATTGAGCTGACAACGGTGAGATTATTTTGCATCCCTTTGCTTCTAATTTTGTGTAAAAAATAATAAAACGTGTATAAATAACATAGTAAAGATTTGAAACATCACATTTATTTATTTCGTATTATTTATGATGTGTTTTTCTCATAGGCCTTCCCCGGAATGGTACCGTACAAGAGGCCAGCCGCAGACAAATCTGGTATTCCAGTGTATCAACCCGGCGCAGCAACAACCTATCAACAGCTGATGCAGTTGCAGCAACCATTCGTACCAGTGTCATGTGAGTACCCTAGTCCAAGTCCTACTTCTACTACCACTACTACCGCTAGTACTACTACTACTACCACTACATCTGATGCTACTACAGCTACATCAACAACAAATCCACAATTGTTTATATCATCAACTTCCCCCTCTTCCACCACTGTAAATCCAATCAATGCTATAACAACTAACCTAAGTAACAGTAACAGTAATAGCAATAATAACATTGTAAGTGCGGTTGTTGCCAGCAATAATGCTAGCAATGCAATTAGTGCAACTAACAATAGCACTCTAAGTAATGGCAATAACTCTGGTAACTGTATTGCTGTAGTGAATGCAACTACGGCCACAAGCTCGCAAATAACAACAGCTGCTTCCGCTACGGCGGCAGCAGTAGCATCAGCTGAAGCTCCTGCGGTTGTTGCGGCCGTGGCACCAGCTGCCACAGCTACTGTGCCCGTCACGACAGCAACAGCAACAACGCCCGCACTGCCGGTGGCAACGGCAACTGCTTTACTGACAACGTTACCGGCAAGTGCCATTAAATTGTCCACAACGTCCACGATCACGACCAATTCCAATTTGACACCATCCTCATCTGTCGCCACATCTGCGGCACTCAATCATCTACTCTTGACGAACAATAACAACAACAACCACACAACCAACATCAACAACAACAATACCAATCACATAGCCCACACCACCCCGACCCACATTACGAACAGTCATCTCAAACTTAATCCCTATCACCACTTGCATGCCCAGTCCATATACCAACGTGTTCACCAACCCACGGTGGTGGCCACATCGGCATCCCCCATGAGTGCACTATTCTTTTCGCAACCATCTTCGTCAATCGGTCAGTCGATTTACACTAACTCTCTGGCCGGCACAATGCCCACATACTCACAACAGCAGTCACATGCTGCCGCTGTGGCTGCTGCGTCTGCTCATTACTCCCAACAACAGCATCATCATGCTCAACAGCAAAACCAAGCGATGGCCAGTGCTGTTGTTGCTCAACAACAGCACCAACAGCAACAACAGCATCACCATCATCATCAGCAACAGCTGCAGCAGCAGCAGCAGCAGCAGCAACAACACTCTGTTGCGGCGGCGGCTCAAATGCAAGCCCAATTGGTGCAGCAGCAACAGCAACAGCATCGCCAACATCTAAGCTACTTACAACAAGCACAAAAGCAAATGAGCCACCTGTCGCCGGCCACGTCACAAACCAATTTGTATGATCCGGCCGCCATCGCAAAAGAGGTTGCCCAAAAGAACTATGCTAATGCTCTGAAATTAGCGGCCGCTTCTCAAGCACTTTCGGCCAAACCACCTATGACTGCTCTCAGTTACACCGGTGTCGCTCTTAACAAGGCTCTCCTGCCGCAACCCACAAATAATGTGGCAGCTGTTGCTGCAGCTGCGGCAGCCGCCAATCAGGCGGCTGTTGCTCGCCAAATGGGTGCACCCATGGGCTCGGCACATGCTGCTGCCGCTAATGTGTCCGCATCACCATTTAGCATGACCCGGCCACCACCGGTGTTCGTGCAAGCGCCACAGTTGATGCGTCCACAAATGACAGCCCCCGGTTTGGCACAAAATCCTTATGCTGCGGCAGCGGCCGCAGCTAATCAACAATTTTTCGCACAGAATTTCATGTATTCTGGGTTGGCCTCACCGGCTGGTTATCCAATGGCATTAGGCGCAGCCGGACAAATGCCCACTGGTGCTATGCCGGGCATGGGTGGTTTGCAATCGTTGGGCGGTTCTCCACAGGTGACACCCTCGCCCACACCGGGCAGTGCAGTGGTCTTGAACCCGTACAAAAAAATGAAAACGTCTTAAGGCGATTGATGCGTGGATTTTTAACAGTTTTGTTATGTTGTTATTGTAATTTATTTTAATGTCTTGAATATTAAATTCGTGTTTGACGCGGTTTAAAAATTATTATTGATTATTTTTATAGCAAAAGTTGTAATGTCTAACATTTCAAAATGACGATATAAATAATTTTAATTAATACACATTGAAGTACAAAATGTTAGAATGGTGCCATAGCGGCAGCGCTATTTCACTTTCACTAAAATTTATAGCCAGGTGCTATAATAATTTGTGTTTCCTATAAAACTTTTTTCTTTGAAAAAGTCCACACAAAATCATAATATTTTAATGAAATAACGTATTTAGACTCTTACGGCAGTTGCTATAAACTGTTGAATACGGCCTAATTGTGCCTACCGTTACATATATAATGAGTAATGACAACAAATGTTTTTGTTATGGGGAGTTGTACAATTTTACCATAAATTTTTAAAACACTTGCTTACAAAACTCCGATGATTATTGGTATTTGATTTCTTCATAAATGTGTTATATTCATGTACGGTAAAACGGCCAGGTTTCGTAAAGAACGCTGAAAAAAATTAATATTTTTTATACAAAAATTGTTATTGAAGCCTCATCAATCGAACTAAGATGTTCAACTGCTTTACCTCCGCCAATTTCCATCATCCAACGGTTCCTGTCCAATTACAATTCATCCTACTACCATAGCATTACATTACAACCGACGCACACTAGTACTGAAAACGTTTATCATTAATTGTTTTAAGTATTTAAATAATTAGTAATTAAAATCACAATATTAAATATAATTTGTTTAACAATACCTTGAGAGTAGAATAATGTTGTTTTTACTTAAATTGAAAATTGTATTTAATTTAATTAATTTTTTGTGAATATTATTGGTATTTATGAATTTACATGTATACTTTGTGTTATAATTGTTTGCTTAGCCATTTTTATTTGACTTAATTTTGTCGTTTATACTAATTAATAATTATTTGTCATAATACATTTGTTTATCATTATACTAAACGCACGTGATTGTATTTTAATTCTTATTTAGTCTAGGTTTTTAAGTCAAATTTATTGTTATTTCAAAAACCCATATTAAATTGTATTCGGTACTTTTTTGTGTAATATCATTTAATTTTAGTCAAAATTTATTTCGTTTTATTTAGTGATTTTTTTATATTTTCAAATGACCTCAACCTGCAATATCACCACCCCCTCTAAACTGTCCCAGATTAGATAATCCCTCCCCCTGAACGACGTGAACTTTTTTGATGGTTTACAATTTTACCCTCATTATTCAGTCCATGATAATTGCAAAAGCTCTGAATGTGTGACATTTTAGATGAATTTATTGTGTTTTTAAGCCCGGTAAAAAATTCTTAATGTGCAATAATAAAAAGCTACCTGTATGCGTCATTTAAGTACTTATTAGGCTGATTTTCAAAATGCATACATTTAATATTGATACGGTTCTTAAATTAATACTTTACATTTAAAGTTATTAAATAATTAACTATTTAGGGTGACTCAGTGGGAGTCATAAACGACTGCAATATGCGACTAATTGTGCTAAATGCAATATTTCATTCAAATCGGTTAGTTAGTTATTTGGGACTTTTTAGCAAAGTCATTTATTGGGATATGAAATAAGCGTGTTTAAAAAAAAGTTCCAACACACTAATGAGGTCTTCCAGGTTGCGGCGCGGTGTTGTTGTTACGCGCGTTTAAATTGAAAACATCTGATCACATACACGGTCTTATATGTAGCTAAACATAAACGACGTATGATGTCATCTTGCCTTAATAATTTTTTTTTAAATAATTAAATAACATTATACTGATTAAATTATTTGATGTAGGGGTAAAAATATTAAATACCAAATTATTGATTAGAAGTACATACTCGTATAAAAAAATGTTCCGATCTTAGATTGGTCACACAATGTTATGTTGCTATCTTCGGTTAATTACGTCTGCATACTTAAAAGTAAAATGCATTCATTGACTGTGTGGGTTGCTGTGTTTTTTTCCTAAAGCATTGAAACAAATAATTTTTAAAATTATTTTTTTACTTTATTTCTTAATTAACTGCATATTATACACCAAATGAATAAATTTCATGTGCTTTTTTCTTCGTTTTCAATAATTTTTAATATTATAGAAAAATACAAAATAAGAATGTGATATTTTAATTTTGTTTGAATTATTTCAATTATTTTAAAAACTACACACTTTTAAAAATATACCAATTTCTGATTGACTACTACGATTTAATTGATGAAGAAAAAAACATCACGATAAATTAGGAAAACAAATAAATAATATGTTTAAAAATAAAACCGTGTTGTAGCAGCGTTCCTTGCTAATTTTACTATTATTATTATTAATTATTAAGTGTTGTGAATATTTAGCTGTTAGTTTTACTAGAATAAGACGTAACATCAATATTGCCATTCTTAATTAATTAACACACATGTAATGCTATTAATTAAATAAATAATTATAATAAACAACACAACTATTGAATTGAGACGGAATATGTTGTACATAAACATTATTGTGATTTTTTAATTAAATTAATCAAGTTATTGGATATAGATTTTAGGGCCGTGTATTTGTTTGTAAAGCACACGCAGTGTATGACATCAAACCATAAAAACTAATAATTCTCTAAAACAGAAAACGCTTGCCATTTGTTTTTATTTCGTTGTTGTTAGATATTTTGTACCATATGTATGCATACCATTATGCAAATAATGTAGCGTGTTATGGGTTCACCGGTTTCATTTTGTTACATTTTTTTTTGTCTGACACATCTAAAATAAACAATACCGACATACAGCCAATGCTGCTTTTATGCTGCAAAAATTGCAAAATATATTTGCAAAAAAAATTAATTTGCATGCAACTGCATTAGAATTAATACAAACATAACACAAACTTTTATACATAGCCACACGATTTAGGAATTGTGTGGAATGACTTAGCTATGTTTTTTTTTAAACATTCTATAAATACAAATATTTACTAAATAATGTGTTTTCTAGAGATATTGATAAATGTCGTTTTTTTATTAATTACGTATTTTATTAATTATAGAAAAAATTAAATAATTTGTTCAAATGATTGCAAATAATAATTGAAAAGCTTCTTTGTCACAAATCGTTTTTATTTTCTATTATCATTACGTTATTAACAATAAAAGCCAGCATCGCTATTTTGGCGGTTTTTATCGTTCTAACCTCTATCGATTTCCCTTGTTGCCCAACCATCACCAATTGTTTTCCTCCTAATCCCACTCATCCGCAAACATTGTTTCACAAAATTTTTATTTTTCTATATATATATATATATATATATGTATTTATATTTTAAATGCGCACACAAACGAACATACATTAAGCTTTGGAAAATTGTTACACAAACGAATATACTCACATTTAATTAACACTAAAAAGCACATCAGAATACGTCATTGTCCTATTGTTGTCATGAAGTTTTTATGATCACAAAAGCTCTACCCTATATACATTAATTAATGCATTTTAAAAATATATATTTAAACGAGCAACAACAATTTCCTATTCAAACCGTAGCTGAATTGATTTATTTCCCACATAAATAATATGACTAACTATAACAACCGAATTAATTCTACCTGTTATTTCTGTATTTATGTCCTTAATCTTTTTGTTTTGTATAAAGAATATATATATATATATCATTGAATTCATACATTTCTGTTTTGTACATCAACATAATAATTGTTTTAAAATTCATCTAGCTTTAAGCTTTACTTAAATATGTATTGTAAAAATGAACTAGATTTTGTTTTTGTGAAAAGGGTACTAGTAATACTAATAAAATACATGAATAATTTTATATATATTTGAAATTGGTGCACATTTTTATTTAAAAAATATTAAAACATGATATTGCAGCACCTTCATTTTAATACATATAAATACAGTGTTTTTTTTCTGGTTTAGTTTATATATTTAATAATGTTTTCAATTATATTCCATATGTATTTTCGAAATTGGTTGTTGTCAAAAGTTGTTGCCTATTTAAAACTCTGGGGTGTGCATTTCTACATATTTTGTTTGTTTTTTAAAATGATTTTTCTTTTTCAAAATATGTATCATTTAATCGTCTTGAAGCTTCTCACAAATTTGTTTAATGTGTTTGAAGATGAAAACTTAAAAAATACAATGAAATTAATTTTTACAATATAGCAAATCGATATGTAAAAGCCATTTTTTGTTGTTGTTTTTCTTTCATATACCAATTAGGCAGTTGTGTTATGCTTATTTTAAACCACAGGGATTGAACTGACATTTGTAATTGCTTTTATATTATAATGTATGTATATTTAAATAATTGAAATGAACTCAAACATAATGTATGTATGTACCTACAATGTACATATGTATGCAAAATTGCGACAATGATTGTGTCAAAAATTTGTTTTGCCATGAGAAAAAAAAGAATTGAAAACAAACCCCTTTTAGATGTAAGAAATATAATATTTGTTGTGCATTTATTAATTGAAGTTTTAACTTGCCGTCGTTTTTAGTTTTATTTATTTAAATATTGATTCCGTATAAACATAAATTAAAATGTAATTTGATTTTTATTTTGGTTGCATTTATTTAGTAAAAATGTTGTGAAAAGTATTTGTTTATTTATTACATTTTAAATTTAATTATTACCACATCGCTTTCCTAAATAATACAGTCAAAATCGTTGCGTATACATTTTTTTTGTCCATACCATTCTGATTTTTGTAAAGTGCAACTACAATAATAATTTTGAAATTGAATTTTGAGACGATTTTTATCTATTATTTTTATTGCTCCACTTCAAATGTAATTTGATTTGTTGTCGATCGTTTTTACTAATTCTGTCCCGTTTTTAGCTAAAAAAAAGCACTGAATACTCCCGAAATTTGCTTTTGATATCTGTTTGTTAATTTATTGCCGTCGCCTATAGTTCATTTTATTTTTAAATTATGGGATGTTTTAATTTCAATTTATTAAGGCTCTGTGGGCTGAGTTTTGGGTATATTAAGCTCTTCCTTTCGCAATCATTTTATTTATTGTTTTGTATTATAATTTAATAGTATATTATTTGAGCTTGCAAACGCTTTTAAATTATTATTTTTTAAATAATTATATGTATATTTTTGCCAAATGACAAAATGTTTTAATGGATTTCAAAGTAATTAGGTCTTGTTGGAAATAAATTTATTCTCTTGATTGCCCTAATTTGATTTCCGTCAAAAACAATCGCCATATAAATTTTTTAATATAATATATGTTTTTATTATGGGCACAGGCAGCAAATTAACATTAATAGAACAACAGTACACTTGAAGGCGTATTAAAGTGCAAAGGGTTAGTTGGCTTTTTGTGTGGAATAATTTAAATTGTATGTCAAACATAATAATAATTATGTGAATAGTAAATTAAAAAAAGTTGGTATGATCAATTAATGTAAACGTAATAAGAATTTTCGCTGTAATATAAAAGCTCATTTAAGAACATAGTAATTTACAATTACTTCCAAAATAATTATTCAAATGTAGAGGTTTTAAAAATTATATGAAAATTTGTGGCTGATAAAATTGTAGAAAGCAGATAACGGGTTCATGTTGTGTTTTTGAATTATTGTAATTGTTATTACGATAGTTACTTATATAATATGTGAGCCCCCAGAGAAAGACGTTTAAAAAGTGTGCAGTATTTGTAAATTTAAAATAGACTTAAACCTACATAAATTATATTATAATATAAAAAAACACAAAAACTATATTGCTTGAATTGATTAATTATAAATAATAATATATAGAAACTACATACACTTATATATATAAAATTAATATTATATATACATTATTTGCATGATTGATTGTTTTGATTAATATTTGAGAAATCATGATTAAAAGGCCATTATGAAAAAAATTATACAAGTTTATTGTAATTTGACGCTTTCCTCTTTCATTCTATTTTTAGTTGAATTTTTCTCTCATTTATATATACCAAATAATACTACTCGTATATTGTCTTTCGTTTAATTGTTTTTTAATTTTTCCAATATTATGGAATTCGTGATCAATGTCTCCATTTATCTGTCGTTTAATTACGTAATATATCGAACCGAAAATATCCTAAATATTTTCATACTCACACAAGTTTGCTGACATGTTCACAAAGAAAGTATATATCGTTACAATGTTCCTCTTATTTGTCGTTTAACATTCAATGATACAACATAATTTTTATTCTGTTTATTAATATCCACTTTCTTTATTTTTCAACAAAACAAAAACCTTTACACTGTTACACTGTTAAGATCGACGTAGTGAAATACACAGAAACACATTTACACACACTCTGTTTATTATCGCTGTTTATTTAACTATAATTAAAATATTTTTAGAACTGGTAGAAGCAAGACCCAAACACCCCCATTTTACATTATATAAAATCCGCCCGCCCTTCTCCGCTTGCAAGAAAGCTATATTTACATTTAATAGGAATAAGACTAATTTTAAATAATAATATTCACATATTTCCATTTTATGTTTGTTTTTCTAAAATCAAATTTTTGTTTACATAATATTTGGTGACAGTGTCCTAGTTCGATAAATATTCGTTATGTTTCTAATGCTGGTGAAACATTTGCTGTATTCAATTTTCAAGCTTTAAATATTATACATACAATTAAGCAGTCGCTATAATACGCTAACTTAATTTTTAGCAGTTGTAACTAGTTGGAAATCCTCACCCACCGTTAATATAAGAAATAATTAATTTTGTAATACCATTGCAATTGCTAATGAACATACTCGTACAAATTTCATACATATTTTGTTTGCACGAACAGAAAACCGCTTCAGCCAGCACAAGGAATTTTTTTAATTTTTTTTTGATATTTTAAAATATGCTTTATTATTTAAAAACAATACACACATATTTCTAACAAATTTATTAGTTTGGGGTAATCGGTAAAAAGTATTTATGTTGTAAACTTTTGAAATTCTATTAATTAATTGAGTGAACCTTTACGAACGCTGAGGTTATCAATACAATAGGCGTTATACTAATATTTTCGACAAACTAATTTGAATTCGCCTAAATTTATTCGAATAATTTTTAAAGGTTAATTAAGTTTTATAGTAAATATTTTGGAATTTTTTTTCAAAAATTCATGATTTTTGTAATTATTCTCATGTTTTTATAAGATGCTTCACTAATTACTTTTCGTTTAATAAAAAAATTCTACTTAAAATTTTTACCCCAAACGTAGAGAAAAACATAAGTTTTATAACACAAACCTTGCAAATACTATATTCTTGTTGCACTACAATTCCCATACTTATACCTACCAATTATTCGTAACGAATAATAATTTGAAAAATGATAGTATACCTATACGCAATGCCATTCATCAGCATGAGTAACATAACATTAATTGAAATAATTGTGTTTCTCGTATTTACGTATGGTAAAAACGAAATAGAACAAATCCCGCTCTTTTTCATTATTTTTGGCTGTTTTTAACACACACAAACACACACACACACACACACATTCCACAACAATATATATATATTGGGGCTTGGTTGTCATCTTTTCTGGAACGTTTTTTTACAAATATTTATACATACTCTCAATTTTTAGTTTTCTGTATTTCAGCTAAAAGAAAAAGTTACATAACATAACAAAGTGAATTTTAGCGTTTTTTATTACATAATATAAAAATGTAAACATCAGCTCTAGACGATTGGCTTTATGTAGTCTTCGCGTGCATTATATTCTCACACAATTCATGTTAATATAATATTCATAAATTTTATTAGTAAGGTAAAAGAGCTCTGTTGATGTGTCCCTCCCTATTTCCCCACGTTTACATTATATATGAGTCGCTGTCGCTGCTGGTTATCAGTTATAATATTTGTGTATTTTCGTTTTCTCAAAGGTGTCCTTATAACAAAAAAGAAAGAAGAATAATTGTTTACAGAAAGTGTTATTTAAACAAAATGTGGCAGCTTTTTTGAGATTTATATACGTACTGTTATATTAAAATATAGTTCATGTTTTCATTGTGATTTGAGTTTTATTGGCAATGGTGAACACAGTTTAGTGTGTGGCACCTTCCAATTGTACCTGGACTCAACTTGGTGTATAATCTGTTTCTCACTTAAGTGGAATGTTTTATATTTTTATTTTAAATATAGCTGTGGATGACTTTTTCGTATTTTTGGATATTTTTGCTGTGTTTTTATCAATTTAACTTTTTAACAAGACGGTAAAGCGCAGGAAAATTGTTAATTGAAGCGCTCGTTTTCTATTAAATTTTCTTTAGTTATTCGAAATTGGCCTCATATTATGTGTATTTTTTTTCCTCAAAAGACTCATTTTATACATTGTAATAAGTAAATGTAAAAAATGTCCTGATGAACGTATTTTTCTTCCTTTAGAACTTGAACTTGTTGAAATGTATAAAGTTATTTGATTATTATTATATTTATAACTGAAGCTTCGGCTGATGCTCTGGAGGTAAGAATTGCACTGCCTATTGCTATTAACAAATCGAATCTATGAGTATTAAGGTAATTTATTGTGTTTGGTTTGTTTGATTGTTAGTTTTTTATTTGTGTTTTGCTTTCGAGTTATAATTTTTAAATTTTTTTGGTTTGGTTTGTTTTTCGTTTTTTTAATTAAACGCTGTTGTTTGTTCTCAGTGCTTGTTAAATAATATTTACGATGAAATCATAAAGCTCAATAACGCTTATTTGTTTACCAAATAAAAGTTGATATCATTTGAAAACGAGAATTATGCCCCGTTGCCTTTGAAAATTTTAAATTGCATTGAAACTTAATTTTCTCTTCAGTTTTTTGATAACAATAAATTTTACGTTTTCTTAAATTCACTTCTGTGTCCATTCTTATTGGCAACAATATTGTTAGAGGGATTTAAAAAACTTATGTAATAATTACCGAATCTATTTAGAGCATTGAGAAATTTACAAGCAATTTTATTTTTAATTCATTAATTTAGCTATTTATTTAATTTGTTTCAGAAATTACTACTTTTAATATAACCAAATTAGTTTATTTTACTAATCTCAATCAATATTTGTATATGAATTAACTAAATATATTGAAATTTAAATTAAAAGTATTTTACAGATTTATATTGGAGACTGTGTGCACCGCTTTTAAAATGAACAAATTGATTGGAATCGTTTATTGAATATTTAGTGTAAAAGTGATGTCAATTTTCTTATTTCCCTAATCTGCTAAATCATATATTATGAAATTTTTTTATTTGATCCGCTATTAAATTTGGCTTTAATTTTATGTGTTTATTTTTATGCCATTATTTGCTGCTTTTCTTCTATATTTTCTTTGGTTTTGCAAAACTAAATTATGCTCTTCTCTTGCTTCAATTCATTCGTTTTTTGGGCTTATTTCAAGTTTCAAACATGCTTACCCACACGAATACGGTCCTTATTTTTAAAATGGAGATACACGTATGTTCGTTGTTTCATTCTTTGCTCTAAAATGCAAGTACGTTGGTGTTTACAATGTTGGTACGAGACGCAATATGTATTTATAGCAATTTTATGTTTCAAAACTTTTTATTTCATGAAACGGCATGTAATAACTTTTCATTTAATTCTTCCGTTTTTCAATACGCCACACAATCACACATAATTACACTAAACGTTCAGCTGCTGCATACAAGATTATAATATCAGTATTATGCGAAAGTAAATCAGATTTAAAAAAAAAAAACTGATGCTATATAAAGAATGAACTTATGTAACAAAATGCTGTTAATACCATCTAGAACCAATCCTTCAGCTACCACCGCTTCTACTAGTATACATCAACCAGTATTATGCAACTACCAGTTCGACTACTACCTATAAGTTATATAGCTGTTTCTCTAACACTTTAATGGTTGTGGCAGTATTACTGTCAAGTCGCTGCTGAATGAGACGCTTTTGTAGTAACATACGTAATTCTTAATATTTTATTTTCACAACCTTTCTCATAAATTCCTTCTTTTTAACATAGAACCTACACATTATTTTATTTGCGCTTTTTCTACCCACTTACCTAAAATTCACCCTAATTGATTTATGTTTCATTCAATGACTACGATTATATTCAATTGTATTTAGTTGTAATACAATGGGTGTAAACGTTATTTACCCTCAGTTACATGTTCCCTCACCGCCTTAAATCAAATACACAAGATTTCTTTTAAGCTTTTAATCCCTGTACAATAAAGTGTGAAAACCGCCCGACATCCAGCCGCTTTTCTGTAAAATCCAATGGATACTGGTAATTTAAAAATTTTGTTCTTTTTACTTCAATTAATGTACTTTAACAAAATTTAAAATGCTTAGTAGTTTTAGTTAGAAATGCAGAGCTTTTTTAACATTTTGGACAACGATTTTGAGGAGATGACAATTCAATCAACGACTGCTTAAAAAGGAGCTTTTTTGAATGTGCTTAATAAATTGCTGCGCTTTTACAACATTTTAGTACATGATCTTTTTAATAAGCCGCCATTTATCACAATTGCATGCGATAAAAATTAATTTCAGTTTATCATATCTGTGCATGTGCTTCAAAACAATAATTGTTGTAACTCATAACTAGTTGCCTGCGTACCATGTGGGTCCGACAGTGAAACAACTTAAAAAGAATGCAAAACCAAAAATATTATTCAATTTAGATGATTTATTGACTTTTTGTATTTAATTCAATAGCTGTGCCATGATTTTAATATTGAAATTCGCAAAGTGCTTTTCGTAATTGACTTAATGGATATTTACGATGTTGTGTTAAGTGAAATTGATTTATGAAAGGAACAGTCTCTCTTTTAAAATTGATCTGAAAATCCGTAAGAATGATTTTCAAATGTTTGCAATTGCGTTTAATATTTGCTTTATTTCCCTGTTCTGGAAAAATAAGAAAATAGTTATTATTTATGTTTTAGAAGTCACATTAATTTGACTTATATTTTAATGCCAAAAACTCAATTCTAGAAATGATAAACTGAAATAATTGCCATTTTACGCTTATTTAATTTATATTACTTTAATTATTTCTCGTTTTACAGCATGGTGATTTAATATGCTTTTTCTCTTTTTCATGCTTACAAAACTTTAAACAAAATACAACGAAATGCAATAATGCTCGTTTAACATTGCGGATGTTTCATATTTATGTGCAATTTGATTAAATTAAATACTGCCGTCATTCTCGTGATAAAAAACTCACTTTAATTCAACGGAAATGCACCATTAATAATTATTAAAAATAATTTTAAAAATTTAAATAAACTCTTATATTATGCAATGGTGTTTCGGGTTTTAATAATTGATGCACTGCCATAATTCTTAAAATTAATGTTAATTTTTTATTACGAATTACTGCACTTAAATACAAATGAATTAACATCGCTTGAATGTACATAAATATGAATAACGCGAATTTGTTGAAACAATTAACAACGATTAAATTGCAATAAATTAAAACAACATGTGCATGTGCATTGTGCCAAAAAATAATATTACCACTGCAAAAATATACAATAAAAAATCATCACCAACCGTCACCAAACAACCACCACCACCAACACAACCTTATATGAAATATGAATCATGAAAAAAATGGCTTTTTGGTCACTTGGTTTGTATAACGCGTGTGCATGACAATAATTTGGGGTTGCTTTTTCGCCATCTTATATTGTAACACATAATTGTTTGATACACTGAAATCTGTCTTGGATTGGCGTCCACATGAAACACATAAAACTACTACACTATCAATTTGAATTGCAAAAAAATTATTCAACAAAATAAACACACACACACGCACACAAACAAAAAATCCGCATAATATAACGTGCAGCATCTAATGTGTCCCCAAATGCCTCGTACGTTATCTACACTGACGCCAATGGACAGGTATCAATTTGAATGTTTTCTATCGCTTATTTTAATTTTAATTGCTGTTGATTAATTATTTTTATTTTATTATCCCCGCTTCTAGATAATTTTTTTTCATATTTTCTTTTTCCAATATAAATTATATTTGCTTCATTATTAAATAATAATATAGATGGAGTCGCAATTTTTATTTTGTTGTTTGTAATGACGTTTTTTTTTCTTTTTGTTGCACTATAGGCGATCGACAAATATATTACAAATTATCACACCCTCCTAATTTCTCTTCTTGTAAGCTAAATTCATTTTATTTTTATTTTGTAAACATATTTTGTATTTGTTTTTGTTAAATTTAAACATTGTTTTAAAGAAAATCAAAATCGCTTATCTTAATATTAGAATGTATGTTTGAAATGCTCGCTTTTTTCATTTAAACGTCCTGTTTTGAAATGACTTTATTCAATTGGTTGGAGAATGGAAACAATTAAAAAATTTCTTACTGGTTTTTACTGAAAGCTGTTCAGTTCATGTATGCGTTTTAATTGGTTCAGGTGTAAATGATATAAGGTAGTCAATATCAGTGCCAATTACTACCTATTGACTTATTATGCTTTATGTGGAAGTCATATCAGAAATAAAATAATTTTATTGTCCTCCGTTGTCCTAACATTTATTACATTTTAATAAAGCAACAATACTTGCATGTGCCGTCGCTTGTCAGTAAGGTTTTTCATTTAATTTGAATAAAGATTTTGCTTTTAATAAATTGATAGAGTCAGAGAGCAGTTTTGCGTAAAAAAATTTGGTGCCTATTGCTTAAGCATGCTTACATTGACTGAATTAAACGAAATTAGTGTGAGCCGATTTAGCTTTTCTGTTCGGGCTTTTAATTATTTCAATACATACAATTTATTTTTGAAATCGTGCTATCATTGCAAATAAATAAGATACATTGTTATTTATTTAATAAAGATTTTTAACAGACAAGAAAAAGTTGTAAACAAGTTTTTAAATCAAATTCACATGAAAATTTACATTGCAAGCAATTTAACGAAATAAAACATGGGTTTGTTTTTTTTCTGTTTTTATTTAAAGCATTAATTGTTTGAAAATTGTTAAAAAATATTTTTTACATGATCACTTAAAACATACAAAATGCTGCCAATAATAAATCAGCAAATAAAAAAAAATCAGAAAAGAGAATTTACAAAAAATGAAAAAAAAATTAATGGATTTACAAAATCAATTATTTGACCTAACACAGTCAATTTTGTTGTAATTTAAATATTAAGATGTGATTTTCCTTTTTTTATTTTTTTATTTTTAACATACATTTTTCAACTTATGCATTAAATTGTTTGAGATTGTCTGACAGATATATTAATAAAATGTGTTCTCCATATCTCCAATATTTAGTTACTGGACACCCTCCCGGTGTGCCAAGATTTTAATAGGTCCATCTGCAATCGTCCAACCTGCCGTTTCGTTCATCTGATGGAGGGTAAGTGCAGTCAACTATTTTCGAATTATTTTTTTAAATTCCAACTAAATTGCAAGAGCTCTTTCACGCGTATTCAATATTATTTTTCATTAAACCCTTAAATTTATTATCAGTTTTAAATAAGGTTATCGTGTTCATCTTGACTCTCCTTTAATTTATAATCCTGGTTACTTATATGACATTTTCGTGAATTAATTTTTAACAATAGGAGACAAAGTAGAAGTAAATGAACATCGTGTAGCCGTATGCCGAGACCATGCCAAAGGTGCATGCAGACGACAACAATGCAAGTTCTATCACATACCAGTACTGTTACCGCCAGCCAATGTCATGGCCACCATCCAGACAAGCAGCGTAATAAGCGGCATTACTTCAACCAGCCCTTCGCAGCAGTCAACATCAACGACACACGGCGAAACACCGGCATCATTTTCAGTGGTAGCAAGTGGTTGCTAGTACACATTGCATTGACATGGTGCAGCTAACAACAATCTGACATACACATGACACACCGAATCCATCCAATCCACTTATGAACATGAACAAACAACGGACTCTGATTGGCCATTGGCATCTCTCTACGTACTATACTTATATGTATATTTTCAGGTAAATTCAAACAAATCATTGTTTTTTGTTTCAAATTTACAAAACACTCGATTAATATGTGGATCAATTAAATGCGAGAATATAACAATTCGTATTGATCAATTATTGGATGTTTGTTTGATTTAATTCAACGAACCATTATTAGTATGACATTGACGGAATTTTAAATTTTATATGTTATTCAGAGAGAGAGAGAGAGAGAGTTAAGGTTCTTTTAAACCTATAAAAGAGAAATTTTTGTAACAACGACTTTTACGTAATAATTATCCTGTTACTAGTTATTATTATATAATTATAATTTTTTTAATTTAAAAAAAAATGATATAGTGCGTTGAGCATAAAAAAATACCTTCAAGTAGAAATGTAAAATGAAAAGAAACGAATTAAATATTGTAAATCAAAACCAGATAAGAAACAAAATTAAGTAAGCAAATACTCATCATTTAAAATTTTAAATCATTCACACATCACACTCAATCGAATATGGAATATACAAGATGGATATGCTTCAGTTTTATTGGTAAAAAATATACATAGTTGTAGATGGAAAACCCTTCAGAAGTGTGGAGGTAAAACATGATAATTAATTAGACACCAATACTCTAGAAATCTCAGTGTTGAACAATAATAATTAATTAATGAATTAATCCAATAATTAAGGAAGTGATGAATTGTTGACTACTGTAGGGCGTTAATTATTTTTTAATTAATTTATAATAATAGAACGTTATATTTTTTAAAAACGGAAAAACATTTTTCAATAATGTACATATATAAATGTTGTTAATTTTCCCCACGTTTTGATATATTCCTTTGTTTATTTCAATGAAATTATTGTTACTGTTGTGTGTACGGATGTCTGCAAAGAATTCAAGCAAACTAACTTACTTAGGAGCAAACTCGTAGATGCATTTTCGGCCTAAAATATGAATTTTTGTTTTAGAAAAAACATTTTTTTAATACTCTCTAACTCCAGCAAACCTTTGTTTTCGTAATTTTGAATTTTTGTTGGTTAAATTGCATAAGCTAAGGAAGTTTTTTTAACAACTTAAAAATATTGCATTCAAGCCATGCCTTTATATGGGATTTAAGCAGTTAAATCTTTTTTTTTATTGTTTGGATGCCGATGATTTGATCTCAATAAATACCCTTTTTTGGAATTGATAGTAGAATATGACTACGATTGATCCTTCTGCCCTATACCTGTCTTTGTTTTAAACATTCTTCTTTCTTTCGAATTGTGTAGAACAAGTTTGCGTAGGAATGGTAAAATCATTGAAGTTATACATTTCTTCTTACAATAGTAATATTAGGAGATAGGTACATTAGTTATCGCAATCAATATAATTCCTAGGAAGACAAAAATCCTTAAATTTCAGGAAAAAGCTTGAAATAATGAATACCTTGTGTGTTTGAATTTTGAACATTTAAATACATAAACGGAATAGATTTAAATTAACAAATATTAATTGAATATAAACAATGCATATAACTAATCCAACAAGTACACACAAAAGTCATTTAATTACACGAATTTTTAAATATCCACAAAATGTTATAATTACAACATAATGGAGGGCCCTTCAAATTCAAAACAGCGCTACATCAAGAAATTTACTTCGGACAGGCGTTATTTAAATTTTAAAAAAATGCCCGGGTGTAGTTTGTTGAAGCTTTCATTCATTAACGTTGTTGCGAATGGCAGCCCCCTTAAAGTGCTCAAAAACTGAGTCAAAATCACTACCCACATACAACTTCAATATTAACACAATTACAAATACAAAAACACACAAATACAAACTTACACACCCCAACAAATTAAATTTTCCAATAATACACTATACCTACCCTTAAACCTGCATAAACAAAGTTTAGCAGTTCCAATACAAAATTACACTATAATATTTAAAATAAAAAAAGTTACAATTAATTAATCAAATTATTATTATACTATTTACTATCACTATTTAGGAACTAATTTTTGTAATAAATATATAACAATTATTGAGTAAAAAATATTAAATTTAAAATGAAAAAAATTGAAATTATGAAATCATGTATTTTTATACAAAAATCACTTTGAAGCAGTTGAGAACTAAGAGATACTAATTTAAAAATAAAGCTGTTGTTTAAATAACTACACAAAACTTCAGTTACTACAAACATGCATAAAATTTAAGTGGATTTATTAAATTGTCAATAACCGCGAATAAAAACAAAAGCATGCCGAGAACGCAATAAGTATTCTTGCAATTATTTACAAAACTCTCGTTCACACTGTCTTTTTTCTGTTTTTAGATTGGTATTATTTTGTACACAACAACTAATTATTTACGGTATAATTACAATAAAATAATAATAAAATGAAAGCATACATAGGTGAAACAAAAATTTAAAAGAAATAAGAAAACGTTTTACAGTTTACACACTTATAAAATACAAGAACCTTTTTTTAAACATATTTTTTCCACGCGTATTAATATTAAAATAGAAAAACACAATAGAAAATATATTTGAAACTAAAATGTAATGATAAAAAAATGATATTTAAATGAAAACAGACAGAGCCGGCCACACCACAATTTTATAATGAACTTAAGTTACTAGCATATTGTAGGATATAAAATATATACATACCTAATAATGAACTAACTAATTATTGACAAACCGATAGACAACCTAATTGTTGTTTTAACAAATATTGTAAATTTAATAGACTTGTTTGTTTTTACTAAATACGGTCGAAGTTTCTTTTTATTGATTAAATATAATTAATCTGGATATAACATAGCAAAGTGTATTGAAGAAGTAGAACCGTTGCAAAAAAGGCCACACTTTAATCACCAATAATAATCACTATAATTGTGTTTATAAACCGTTAGGATAATAGATCAGTTAGATGTTTAAATTATAATTAATGAAACAATAATAATTTCGGTATGACGTTTCATCAGGGAGTCGAGCCGTAGTATATACTTTTAGTCGACAGATGGCGCGATTTCATCGTCATATTAATTAAAATACACCAACGAACATTCTGTCGTTCATTAACTCAACTTTTACATTAACCATCTTTGAATGGAATTTTATATTTGATTTTTTTATTTCGTTTTATTCAAATTAGTTGGTATCTTTCGTTAAATGAAAAACAAAAAAGGTTTAAATTAAAACAGCAAAAACTGTGATATAAATGGTAGCAGAAAATAAATTTAAATAATTAAAGTTAAACAATAACGTTGAAATAATTTCAAAAAATTCTCTTTTTCGATAATATTTATTTTTGTTCTGTAATCTCAAGGTTTGGGAGTGTTTCGGAAAAGAGTGCCTTTTTTGATGTGAGGGTGGCTTATAAATTGAATAAGCATTGCACTGAAATAAATCAAATTGCGCGCTACCTTTTCCCGCTTTAACTTTACCTGTTTTCGTTAATTTGTCCCAAAATTATTGGTTAGCTTTTGAATTTATTATTTAAAAAAAAATGTTTTAGCAATAATGAATACTTGTTAAAACCGAATCATGCTGCTATAAAGGAAAGTTCCTTACATTGGCAATTATGTTGCCTCATTAATGAGTGTGTTTCATGTCTAGTCATTGAAATTTCATTTTTGTTTTTGTTAAACTGCAAAATAAACGTGGTTTCCTTACATTTCTTCAACTTTTAAACGTTTTTCAAATTATTTTTAATATGTTGTTGTTTTTTTTACAATATGTTGTTTAAAGCTCTTCAATTTAAATGCAAAATACGTTGGTCTATAAAAGCCACCATTTCGAAAAATATCCCTAAAGAAATGGTTGAGAATTGTCTAAATTGCGGCGATTTAAAAACAAGATTTTTTGTTAAAATCGCCTAAATGTAGACAATTATTTAATTTCGTGTGTAAAATGCGCTTGAAATGGTCCCTCTCGTAATAAATTAGATATATATTTACAGTCAGTGATAAATTGAGTTATTACTTAATATGCTGATGTATCTCCCTAAAATTTAAAATGTGTAGAAATTTGCGTATCAAATGCAACGGAATGGGTTCAAATATAAACGTTTATGACGTCGTTTTGTTAGCTTTACAATAATTATTGGAAATTCATAGGTAAATTATGAGATTAAAATTCACAATTTTTTATAGATTAGACATTCGGATATTAATAAAAAACGAAAAGGCTAAAGGGATTACATATAAATCTTCCAAAGAGTTAAACAAATGGTTTTGGAATTAAAAATAAACGAAACATTTAAAGAATATATTTCGAAATACAAAATTTTCTTTAAAAGAATCAAAATTAGAATTAAAATGTTAAATCATGCATTTTGCAATTGTTTTTTTGTTTAATTTTCTTAAGTTGAGGCATTTGTCTTAATTATTTTCTTGAATATTATAACGTCGAAAGAATCACATTATAATTGATAATTTTCAGACTTGTAAAATTGCAACTGCTGCTATTGTAAAGTTCTGCTACGATGTTTAGTTTTGTTCACCTTCTTATTGCAAATTAATCAGTAATAACTTCCATATTTTACTCTTCCTAGAACTTCGAAAAATAATTGAACATAGTGATAACAATCTTGTCTAAATAATATAAAAATAAACATCACTTTATGTAACATATTGAGCAAGAGTTGCGAAAGGAATATTAAATAAAGATGAAATAAAACAATAAACAAATCTCCCTGAAAACTTTATGAGAATAAAATGAAAAACAACAAATAGCGCTGTGTCATTTTAAAAAAATATTTAAAAATTAACTCTAATTAATCGATGGTAAAAAGAAATCAAATTTTTGACATATTGTATGAAATTAACACACACACAGACACAACTACTTTTATTTATTTGACAAACATGTATTATTATAATTGTTTGTGTAATATGTTTTAAGCGGCATCGATATGGTTGACAGTCACACAAAAACTGAAAACAAAATATGGATGTTAAATTTTATGTGTATAGAAAATACATACTCCTACACCATTGTTCTCCTTTTTATATAAATAAGAATACTTAAGCGGAGGAGATAATGAAAGATAGACAAACAGAAAGATTGAGATCACAAAAAGTAAATAAGAATAATCTTAGAGTAGGTATACATTTAATTAATTGTAATGATTACATTAAAAGTGGAATTAAACTATAGTTATTAGGTTACATTACAATGAACAAATATAAAGAAGCATCAACAGCAAACATCATTCGGGATGATGTCGTTGGAGGATTCCAGCGCGATGGTGTTAAATACCACAACCTGTGTGGCGAAGTGTTATTACTATATTAATGAAAATGACAACATAACTATAATAGTAATCATTTATGTTTAGTCTATTTTTGTGTAATTGAATTGAATTTTTTTTTTTAATATCTCACACTTTATGGTATTTTCCAGTTAAAAAAAACACACTTCGTCAACAGTCAGTGAGTCCAACGAAACAAATACTTTATTATTTAGAAGGAAAAAATAAACAAAACTATGTATTTTAAGATAAAATTCTTATAAATAATAATTAATGCAAGAATTGACAAAAAAAAAATCGACGACCTAAACATATTTGAATAAAATCAACAAAAATTAATACCATACAATGCAAAACAAAAATAATTAAATATGAATTAAAAAAGTGAAAACAGATTATTATTATTATAAAGAAAAAAACAAAAAAAAAAGAATCATATAAAAATTATACACTATATCCATTTATAATTATCATTATTATTATTATTATTACGATTACACATACATAAAAATAGCTGCATAAATCTAAATAAAAAATAAATGAAATACTGTATGAAAAATGATGACTGCAACAGAAAAAGTGCCGCAATCAAAGGGCGTCCCGAATATTCAAACTACAATTAATGTAACAATTATTTGGAAGCATTTCTACAAACAAACACAAAGTGTGTTTGCATAAATTTATTGTTTTAATGTTTGCTGGCCTTTTTACACAATAAATACCTATAATAATTAATATGTTACAGAAAAAAAGATAAAAGAAAAATAGAAGATGTAAAACGTGAATAACACAAATATGGCGGCGTTTGTTGCGATCAAAAACTGCGCGAAGCAAATGAAAATTAAAGGTTGTTGAAATTATACACACTCAAAAGAAAAGTAACAATAATATGATGAGTCTCGCTCTTTGATTGCCCATCACTTATATTATATGGAAAGCGGCTTTCTCGTTCAATTTTGTTCGCGGAAAGTTGATTCGAAACACCAACAATATAATAATATATATGAATGCAAAACAATGATTGAATGATGTAATTTTGTGATATTTCAGTAATGTTATTAAAATATTAAAAACAAAAAATAATGAATTAATAAATAAATAAATGAAACGAAAAATAAATAAAAAATTAAAAAACGGTTTGCATTGTCAAGTTATATTTGAAGACCAGATTGAAATATATGAATTATGAAAAATTAACCTGTTCGTTTTTTTCCCTTTGAAATAATTACGTTTTCAGACAACTTTTTTTAAGGACGAGAAACAATTTTGGGAAAAGTAAGTTAAAATAATGAATTTAGACGCAGTACTAACTGAAGGACGGCCTTTCGACCATCCCTTTATTGTTCTAAAATGGATTTAAAATACGTAACCTGTCAGTTACATTTGTTCATTCATCTACACGCCATAGCGGTTTCCACGTATGTCTTAAAAAACAACTCGAAAAGAAGACATTGAAATCAAAGCCTTTAGCTGGTACAAATTTTTATAGAAATCGAAACGAACAAAGGAATGTTTCTCAAAGGAAATGATTGCCTTTCCTGTCGTATGTTTTTGTTTTCAATTTCCGCTAATCTCTGCATGACTTGTCGCCGCATTGCTCTTTTTCTATGAAATTTTCTGCACAATTGTTGATGGAATTGAACCGGAAATCAAACGATTTTTCAATTACTGATTGCTGCGTTTGTGCATCGGAAGTGGTAAATCGAGAGAGATTGTTTAGAAACGAGTTAAACAAAAAATTGGAAGCTTTTAAAAACTTAAATGGTATTCTTAAAAGACAACAATTTTTCTAAATGCTTTAGTATTTTATTTATTTATAATAATCCATCAATTTTAATGGTTTGGATTTGCAACTCATATAAAATTGTGAAAGCAATGAAGTAAATTTAAATAAATGTGGGTTACATTGTGTTACTTAAAAGTGCAGTTTAAACAAATACATTTAACTGACTGAAATATCAACAGATAACAATCAGTGTGGCACAAATAACTATTGTACTATAGTCGCGATGCATCGGTAAAGGCATTGGATCACCCCACTTAGAAACCCTGAAAACTTCACCATTCTCTTTGGGTTGGTCGTACCAAGTAGTTCAAACGCGTGCTTTTTCAACCAAAGCGGGACACAATATACCATATTCCAATAGCTTATGCAAACATAAAACATATTGTACTCCGAAACAATAGGCTACACAAGGCAAAGGAAATTCAAGGTATAAATGAATAATTTTCCATCTGGAAAATATTACATCCTGCAACCGGTTCCGCCATATTTGCCAATTTTTTTTACTCGCCCCCTCTCCTTTCCGTATGTTTGCAGAATATGTAAATGCCAGCTATCTTTTTATTACGTTATATTAATGTAACATAAGCATACCTAGCCCTATAGAATTTGTGTACTGCAACGACGACACACAACCAGGCAGCGTTGACATACAGGGTAATGAATGCATATAGAAATAGACTCAATGAGACTGGACGAACATGCATATATTCGTACACATAATATTGCAGTGCATGTAGCCACTAGCCGGCACACGTCTGAGGGTGGTGGCTGGTGGGGTGTAGTACATTATGAACGTACTCATTGTCGGTGTACGTTTCTGTGTGGGGTCGAACGTTGAAAGGGTTTCACAATTAACAAACCATCTAATTTGCATATTTGCATTGGATAAATTTGCAGCCAAACCCACACACACACACACACGAGTGACGTGCACCAGCCACCTACTTTCTCATATAAATACAAATATGTGCATACACCTGTATATACCTACAATACAATCGACTGAGCCCTCAGCCAATTCATATCAGCCGCATATATTTATGGTAGAGGTTTTTGTGTATGCCGCGTGGTGTGTTTTCGGATGTGTGAGACTGGACATTTAAGGCTTGAGGCGGGGGTGCAACCGATGATGTCGAAGCGTTGTGCATGTGTGCACTTGTGTGATCGTGTTTATAAGGGTAATTTGGAATGGCTGGCAGTTGCATTGAAGTTGGACGATTTTAGTTTTCAATAAAACTAAGTGCCCTGTGTATAATATATTATAATATCGAAATGAAAGTATGTAATACATTTGTTGGGGGTGGTGCACTGTGTTTGTGTGCGTGTGTGAATATTTGAAGATAATGTGTTTGGTAACCTTATACCAACATATCTGCATGCAAATGAAGATGTGAATTATTGTCAATATTATGGTATATGCGAGTGTGTGGGGGATGGAGTTGCTTTTAATGAAGATATCAACAGCATAGGGTGAACTGTGTGTTTTTGCGAGGGTCTAAAGGTCGTTAAGCTCAATTGGTCTACACTCCACACTTAATAAGGAAATAATTTAAGATAATACAGATAAATAAATAATTTTGATTGCATTTAAATTGGTAGTAATGGTATGTTGATTCGAATTACATTTTAAGTAATTTTAAATGCAACTAACCTCAAGTTAACTTAGTTTTGTTGGTGCTTCATCGATAAATTTAAAAAAAATTTATTTTTTGCAATTGGTATGATTAAATTAGTATCAAATTTTTAATTAAATTCGAAGACTTTAAGACTGTTGTTATTGCGAGGATTTAGATTTCATAGTTTCGATAAATAAACATTTTGAATTACATTGGTATATTCTATTATAAGATTTCTGCGAATCATATTTATAGTTAATTAAAAAATTAGAATTAAATATCTCGAAAGGACTTTTCTTCTATTTTAGGGTATTTATTATTTAAGCACTATTTACAAAACTAAAAAAGGTGTGAAGATCTTTTATGTCTTGTTATTACGATAGGCAGGAGAATATAGTGGAGTAGCATTGATTATTTGGCTATACTCTTGAAAAGGGAAAGAAATACCTTCGAATACATTGTACACGTGCATTGGCTATGGAGAATACTCCTCAGACAATTGAAGTAGGTTGCTCGGTAACAGCGAAATAGCCGCAAGGATCTTGCTAATAGCAAAAACACTACAGAACTGATCAGCTTTCAAATCACGTACCGTTGACGTTTTTGCTGTTTCGTTAGATTTTTCCATATAATTGCATATTATACGTGTGTGGCAGACTGTGCAGTGTACACTCACACAATATTATGTTCATTTATAAATAAGAAAAGGCGGAACTAAATGAAAAGTGGAAATGGACCCGGAAAAAAAGTTTTTCAATAGAATCACCGAATTTTGGTGTCTACTGTATTTGAATTCCCTTTAGATTATTTTCATAATAATTGTTTGATATTCGAATGGATTTCGCAAAAGTAATTTTAAAACTAACCCTGTCCAAGCTCTATTATGACTATAATAACGTGAATTATTAGGAAATGGGCTTTGACGAAAGGGTGGGTATTCCGTTTTTACCAACATTTATTTTGAGTGGAAAAAAATACCCAAAATGGAATCGGATGCTGATGGGTGGCCAAATAGTGGCTGACAAATTGAACTATCAACAATACAAATGGAGCTTTTGCTGAACACAGCATTGTCTGCGGTGATTGTGCCCCCAGACCACGATTGCATGTGTAACTATGCATTTATTATGTTGCCCATATATGGACATAATGTCTCCACATAAATAAATCCGGAAATCGCAATAATGTGAATACGTATGCAAGCATTAATAAAATAAATGTGAAAGAATTGGAGAGAGTTTTTAAGCAGACATATAATATTTAAGTTTTTTCCTTCTTATGAACCTGACTTCCATATTTCAGCGTTTTGCATGTGGTGGAATTCTTTATCACACCAAGTCATCACCATTATATTCATCCGTACTTCGTCTGCAGCCTTTTAACATTTATTATTTTCACGATGTCTCCTTGAGATCTCTCTAGTTGTATAAATAATGCCACCTCATTGCTTTCCTTTTCTCTTAGCATTCATCGGTAAAAGTAAGTTTATTCCGAACTGTTTCCTTTCTTACTCTTGATTTTTTTTTGTTCAAATTCTTCCTCTATGTTTCATCTTTGAGTTTATTACTCTGTATTCGTATTTGTCTGAGTACACATAATATAAATAGTCAAATGTTGAAGGGCAACTCTCTCTATACAGCACAAACAACCCCAATACGTGAACATAAAATAATATTTATATGCATATGGGTAATTTAAGAGTATGTGTGGGGATTTTTCTGCTTATACAATCTCCCCACATAATGTTATGTCCTCCTTATAATTTTTCCTATTCACGTACAATCCACACGTCTGGCATCAGCAATGTGGCTGCAGATTTGCTGCCATCGTTTTATATTTTCGTTCACTCATGTAAGGAGTTGCTTCTTTTCTGGATGCGCTTGTTTTATAACAGACAGCAGATTCTCGTCTTTGCTGAAAATCCTTACACTCATACATACAAGTGATTCTGTAAGAGTAAACAAATAATATGCAAGAACAGCTAAAGTTTCGTGCTCACTAATTTTACATTTCGTTTTGTAGCGAATTTTATTTTTATCAACATCTAAAAAAATTACTTATAAAATAAGAATCTCATTTATAAATTGAATTTTTTTTCATTTAAATATTTTGTATTAATTTATGAGCCAAAATTTAGAAAAAAAAGTAAAAAACTGCACAGTTTTTGTTGATAAATTATAAATGTTTTAAAAGTTTATCATAAGCAAATTTTCGTACATACATATAATATAACAATAGCCATCTGTGAGTTCCACAGTTTAATTCCTCGTTATAAATATTTTTTACACCACTTCCTGTAAATCACTGAACACACCTAACTTTCACAATCAATTTGCATGCAACTTTCTGCAAAAGTTAATTTTTCATCAGGACCCTTGACACTCACCACTGCTTACAGTTTAGTAAAAATATTCAGCGTAACTGAATTGCACAGCGGTTGAAGTTTTAAACAAAAAAAAGAGGCAGAAATAAACACAAACTTACGACAAAATAACTCAAGTGCGAACAGATTAACACAACATCGCGCGCCCGGAGGTGGACGAGCTTTCATGCCACATAGCAAAACAGGCAAAGCAACATCGAAAAAATTGCGATTTGATTAGCGACAAATTTGTGAATGACGGATTCATCGAAAATTGATTAATTAGCTTATAGGTGGCGGAAATTGTTTTACAATTGATTCCTGCCACCCTCATTGTTGAGTACTTGTATACCTGGCGCGCCCGTTTTTGTTTTGTAATATTTAACAAAGTTTAACTTGCCTGTAAAGGGGGAGATGAACCCCTCTAATCTGTTTCAATGTATGAATACGTCGAACGGTGTTTGTTCCACAATTTGCTTTTAATGACATCCTGCGAAGCTTCGAGGAAAATGTTAAATTGAGTTTTGCACAAAAACATTTGTAAAAAGTTGATTTACGTGTAAACATATTACCAACAATAGCATTTTGTTCACATCCACATTTCTTATAATAAAATGATGTAATTTGAGTTTTGATGCTATTTATAGTTGAAAAACAGTTGTTTAATGTAATATAAAATATACATTTATTTTTATTTTTTATAAGGAACATTTATTTCAGCATGTCTTGTTTCGGTTTTTGTAATCGCTAATTTTCGGATAGATGGGATATTGAGTAAGTTCATAAAATGACAGTTTCAACTAAATTCTATTTTCAAATTCATTTCTCAATGAAACTAGGTGTTAAGACCCTTTATTGCAAAGTGAGGCGTATTTAAAAAAAAGAGATTGCATTAAAAATGTTTTTGTAATGAGTTTCAATGGTTGCAACTCTCATTTGAATTATTAGCATCATAACTGAGCATGCATATACAACTTCAATACTTCCTTCGTCTTTGTAACACGGAGTGCTAATGGAGATGAAACCCTTCTGGGAGAGGTTCATTCTATCCATATGTTAAAAAACAAGAAACTTCCAACACGATAAACACTTCTTAGCTAGAGATAAGCGGCTTAAATTCACGCAGCAACTACATATTCTTATCCAATTTATAGTAAGTGGAAGCGAGCATCAACACTTTCGGCGTGCACAATACTTCCGCACATAGACTCGTGTGTGGGAGACTAGACGCTATGCCATCCCAAAACAAAATATGTAAACAATAAATAAGACCACCATCCGACCGCAAGAGCATAATGTATGTTAGTTGTAGACTGTACAATATTGCGTTTAAAATTTCTATTAAATTTGTAGGTTTGAGTGCAAGCTGCAGAATGACATTAGCGTTTCCCAAGCAAGCTTTGTTCGTCCGTTGTGGCGCGGCGCGTTGCTCCTTGCTGCTGCTGCTTTGCTCAAATGTACAAGCATATATGTGTACTATAATCATTATATCATGTAGTAAGACGTGCCATGCTCCACATCCAGCCCAGAATGTTGAATTTGGGATAACATCTTTAAACACGACAAACACATCATCATCTCGGCCGGATGTAGTGGGTGTGTCGACAACCCAAATGAGCAAACGAGCAGAGTGACTAGCGCTTAGGTTAGATGTGCAACCCCTACTTCTGTAGCCAGTTAGATGTACGTATCATCATATATAGCATAACTGGAATTTATATAAATGGAACTGGCAAAGTTCAACAAACATGTGCTGAACGGACGTTGCTAGCTGCTGCCTGGGAAAAAATATTACAGTTACTATTGAGCTTTTTCTCTTCTTCGTTTTTACATATCAGGCATTCCCATAAGGAAAGGGATGTTAAGCGATAAAAGTGAGTGTAATCAAGAGTAATTTAGATATCTTACAAGTTGAAGCAGTCGTGCTAATGCTACAGTGCAGTTCTACATTAAAACGAACAGCATGCGGTACCACAAGCTGCAGTTAAAACTAACGCCAAACATTGTTGCTTAGAACAATTTCATGTAATTAATGTTATGCAGTGTGTGGTAATTACACAAATTCTGCTTATATGCACATTTATGTTCAGATGCAGGGCTCGACAATTATTCGCTGTTAATTCCATTTAGACAAGGACCCTTTCTGGCATGATTATGTATAGAAACTGTATTCGCTTGCAATATTTAACTACAATTTAATTTATTATTAAAAGAAATGTGATTATAAAATGAATTCCACAATGATATATGAAACAAGAGTAAGTATGTGCAGTGAAATTACTATTGCAAATCGGAATCACTACTCGTCCAGCAGTAACCACGATACGCCGCAACCACCACCCCAAAATGCCCATTACAAAATCGATCATTCTTCCAATGAGACTTGACTTGTATCCGTTGACATAATTATATTCAAATATATTCGTCCATTCACATTAGATCACGTTTAGTGCATATACTCACGTAGTTCCAAATACATACATTGTGGCTGTTGGTGTTTCCATTCATTCCATTTATATTATTCTGATATACCGAAGTTCTCCAGCTGCGGTCTACTTTGGTTGACCAATTTATTCAAACTACCCCTAAACTTTTATGTGAGAAACGTTTCGACATCTAGTCAGTATACACACTCGCAGAGCTTAATATGTTGGTTGATTGTATTTACCACTTATAACTCCCAGCACCATCTCCCCGATTCATCTTATGCTGTTTATTCAAAAACACGTTTTTAATTTATATACGACTCCAAGGGCATATAGAAATATTTGGAATCTAACATTTTTCGGATATATAGATGCAGAAACTCACCCTGAGTCCAAAAAAGTGGTCTAGAAAAAATGTGCAAAAGTACGTCCGTACGCCGTACGGTATACGGTGTACGCCGTACTGTAGAAAAATGGTGGGAAGAAAAAAACTCCTAAACTACTGGACAGATTTGTATGAAATTTTTTTGTAAAGTATTAGACAAAAATTTAAGAATAGGATCTTCGATTATTCAAGGTCAGATCCTTCAAGGTCAAGTTATTGCCAAAAGAATTTTTTTTCGTATAAGAGCTCAAAAATGGGTCCTACGATTTCTTTCATTTCCACAACAATTCCACCTTGCAAAATACCAAAAAAATTCTTTCAGATTATTGTAGGATAAAATAAGTAAGAAAATTTGCGGAACATTTCAAGGTCAAAATCGCAAAATTCAAGGTCAAATTTTTTATATCACAGAAACGTTTAATATTTTTTTAATTATTTTTCACATTATTGTAGGCTTAAATGATACAAAAAAACTTGCTGAACATTTCAAGGTCAAAATCGGAAATTTCAATGTTCGACGTACGGCGTATGTATCTCAGAAACCCTAAATATTTTTGAAATTTTTTTTTCACATTATTGTAATAATAAATAAAATAAGAAAACTTGCTGAACAATTTAAGGTCAAATTTTGAAAACTCAAGGTCATATTTTTACATTGAAAATGTTTAATTCAACTGTGTGTTTTAGGGTACTATGATGTTCTACATTATTGATAATCTCAATAAAAGTACCAATTTTGGACAAAAATCAAGGTCAAAATTTTCATATCTCCGAAAAGATTTATTAAAATGTAGTTAAGCAACAGTCGTATATAAATTCACACCTCGCTCTCCCTGCGATGTAGTTTTTTAATATTAATTAATACCTAAACTATTCACATATTCGTTCATTGTGGAATTTTTAGAGAAAAAAAATATAATTGTCACTTCAGAGCTGAACAACTTGTCGGCCCGTGAATAGATGAAGTCCTAAATGTTTTTAATAGTTTCAAAAAATTTCAGTTCATACAATTATACTAAATTGATGCTGAAAATACAAATAAATTCATATCATTCTCTTCCGCCTAAAATTGTTTCAGACCTCTGCAATTTGCATTAATTGTTAACATTAACAAGTGCACGTGTGACGTGATCACTGGCTGACAATTTTATTTAATACGAACATATAATATGTTCTTCATTAATTGTTTCCCTGAAAATATGAAATAAAAGTAATAGCATTCCTGTAAAAACCGCCTATGGATTTTACAAAATATATAATTACATCTAAATAGTATGCGTGAGGTTTTTTTAACAGTTGCGTAATAGATTCATATTCCAAGGCTAAATGTTGGTGTGTTCCACAAAGCACACACAGCCAAACACACCCAAGAGGAAAGAGACAATTATATGAATTCACGATGATTTGTTGATGTATTGTACCAGGTGGTATCATTTTTTTACTTTTTAACAGCATTTTTACTAAAAATCCTTAAAAAAAAATTAATCACCAAAATACCAAAAATAGTTGTAGTTTAATTAGTAAAACATTTTGTATGTGTTCCTAAAAAATTTTTTTTTTTTTGCCACAGAATTGTCCAAATTCTGAGTAGAAATCACTAGTGAAATCTCCTCAGATTTTGGCAATTTGAGTGTAAAAAATTTCAATTTCTCAAAATATTTAATAATGCGTATATTTCTTTAACGGCTTTATTGAAATGCATCAAATTTTGATATAATATGTAAATCCTAGAATCCAAGAGTTACATGAAGTTTCAAGGTCGAAATCACTCTTACGGTCAAGATATTGCCAAAAAACAGCGGTTTTGCAAAATTTTTCTTTAAGATGATATTTAAATTCGCCAAGTTTTTCAAATATGATCTATGAAATCATTCTCCACATAATTGTGGTACATTGCAATTACACATTCAATCGGGTTTTTGAATTATAAAATAAAAACTAAAAAGGATAAAACCGGAAATATCTAATATCTCGTGCGTTTTACACTTTATCAACATATAATGTGTTACAGATTTGTAGATTTTAAAAGAATTTATATTTTTGCTAAATATTCCAAGGTCATACAATCTATATTATAATGATTATTATTGTTTTCTTACAATTCCTTGTGAAATAATACTAATTTCTTGAAAAATCAGTTTAATTTTAAATCTATTAAGGCATTAATATCGTTAAATTTTTCAAGGTCTATATGAAAATATTTTCTATCCAAATAAAATAAATTTTAAATTTAATTTGGAAAAAAAAAGCATTCGGATTTTTTCCGGTCAAAAGTGAACAAAATATTTATTAAAATCATAAGATTGTTGGTTTTGAACATTGCATGCAGGAATCCTTAAAATTTTCGTGAGGTTTTTAATTTTAAATAAAAACATTGTAATGCTAATTATTTCATGTACAAAAACTTTTCATTTTCGAGGGCGGTGTTACACAATTAACGGTAATTTCACATCCCGCTTTGTCATTTCATCTCTCCCATTTAATATCAGGTGCAATTACCGTGCTGGATGGAAAGGGAGAAAAGAAATTAATTGTGGTGAGCTATTTTACCTACACTATTACGTGTAACAAAATAATTTTTTTAGGAGAAAATTTTTTTTAGGCTTGATCACCGATCACGTCATCTCATCTCATTTTCTAGGTGCTTAACATTTCTGACCACCACTACATTGATGCGTGCAGTGCAGGTGGCCGCAATTAATGTAAATATATTACGCCACGCTGACAATTTTATAAAATCTCTGTACTAGGATTAATGCGAGTGCGTTAGAAAGAGATCACTTTTTTTTCAAATTATTAAAATATATGTTAATAGATGAAATGAGTCCCAAATTTCTTCTGCATTAAAATTTTTCCATCAGATTCATTTGAACTTTTGTCCGGGCGGTAATAATTAAAATCGGGCGCGAACAGTAAGTCGGGTAGTTTAAAGGCACCTTTTCTAATTTTCTTTTGGATGTCGTTGTGTTATTTAATTTTGTCGTCGTTGTTTGTTTTAATCGCTATTAATTTTCCTTTGGGTACTTTGTAAGTGTGACGAAGAAATGTAATTATAATGGCACTAAGTGATTTTAAAAGTGAAAATTTGACGAAAATTCATCAATATATGGCCTTTTCTTTACGTATCAAGAAGATTGTGATGATTTTCTGAATACCACAAAGAGTTTTATAACAAGTGCTTTCAAGTGTTAGTTGTTAAGGTATTTTTAAGTTGAAAAAAATGTGCTTTCAAAGGCATAAAGTGATTTGGAAAGTGAAAATTTGATGAAAAATCATCAATATATGGCCATTTATTATGAAAATAGTGATAATTTGTTGAAATATTATGAAAAAAAAATTAATTCATTAGAATAAAGTGTTAATTAAGTGTTCATACATGTGTTCAATCGAATAAAGGATCGAAATTTTAATGTAAGTAAATTAATATTTTGTTTTAAAAAGTATATTTTTTGATATAGTGCCCTTAAAATATAAGATTTATTCATTTTCAATCGCTGTAACAATTTTCATAATTGGAAGAAAAATTTGTCTCATAGAATTATTAGATTTTTGAATGAACTGTACCAAAACGTGGCACTTGTTCGTGCGACGTGGCATTTTAATTTTTTAGCGCAGCTTTTGAGGATATTTGATTCAGGGTATACTTATTTATTGAAATAATTACCGGTCAATTCGGGATTTTTAATTTCGAATTGAATAGTCAATTATCCCGTGGGATTTTTTTAAGGTCTTTAAATTCGAAATCAATTACATATATATAATATGTATCTGATGTGTAATTAGATTTATTAAAGCCAGTATATAATATATGTAAATAACAAAACTTAATTTTGTGAAGCAGTTATTTTCAAGGACAATGGATTTTGAAATTAAATGTCTAGTTTTTCAGTTTTATTAAAATATGTGCGACAATAATTAAAAAATAATTTTTGGTTTATAGAATCATTCTTCCAAATTCGACTTAAGTTAAGTCACATTAATTAACTAATAACAAAGCATACAAGAAAAATCTTAATTCCAAAATCATTTGAATTCGCTTTTTAATTTCCATAACACTTAATTAATTACTACAAAATAAAACGACAAATTAAAAACTTACACAAAAAGCGTGTTGCGATTTAATGATGGCATAGCAAAAATAAATAAAAACCCTGATCCGATTGCGCATATTAATCATTGTTCATTCACTCCTGACATTACATGCAACACATTAAAAATGTCGTTATAAATTGCATGACATCTTGTAACACGATTGAAACAGGATAACAAACGCAAACAACAACAACACACATTGGAGCTAGGGTTGAAAGTGACAGATCTGCCCGCAGATGAGGTCCAGAAAGCAAAAACAGAAAAAAAACACAAACACACGTACAATAGTCGCTCAACAAAAAAAAAAAAACAAAAAAAAACATTAAGTCTTATCAATAATATACAAATTATTATATTTGAGGTGTTTTCTTTGTATGATGTTCTACATTTTTGCTAATCTCAATAAAATTAGCAATTTTGGACAAAAATCAAGGTCAAACTCAGAAATTTCAAGGTCAAATCGTCCTATATAAATTCACACCTCGCTCTCCATGCGATGTAGGTTTTTTGATTTCCTTCATTTGCTCTTAAAAATTTATTATTTAATTTGTTTTCAAAATGTTTTTAAAAAGTTTTGAATTTTCTAGAATTCATTGATTCAGGCCACGCAGAATTAATTTATTTATTTTTTATATTATTTCCTAATTGTACAAGAACTTAGTTGAATTGAAAAGTTTAAACACCAAAAAACTTTATCTAATTAAATTTGTACAAACTAGCTTACTTCTGTAGAGGATAAAGGCGCCACGATGCTTGTACCTTAACTAAAAGCACTGACCAAAAACGGGTAATTCCATGTAAAAAGCAATTTATTAGCAAAATAAATAATACGGGATTATGACGATACAGTTGTAAGTGATGTAAATTTTAAAATCAATTTATCAAAAGCTCATTTAATGATTAGGCATATTTGACAATAAAGATCGGAATATGAACAAAAGCTAAATAGTTAATTTAGTTATGTATACTAACATGCCACATTCAATACAATCATCAACTGTTGTTGTGCGCAACACTCGAGCACACACTGCTCTTTATTTTAATTGGAATGGAAATTTGATCAAACACTATGCTTAAGCAAACAATATCATATAGCAAATTCAACAATCAACATAGTTTGTTATCATAAGTAAATTTTACTTGTTGCATTGATAATTCAGCATGCAGTGGAAAATGGCTTTTGCATAAAATGCATTCATTTTTGCAGCATTTGCTTCTGTCTTTGCTATATCATTAGCGGATTGCCGTTAGCAATGTCGGGAAAAATTACAAACAAATGGCATGGCAGCAAGTAAGCAACCGCGAGAGGTGTGTACTGTGGGGTAATACGATAAGGAAGAACAAGCTGCAGGGGTGACATGCCGTTAGGATGTGCGGATGCCGCGGTTAAATGCGTCAAAATCTCACTCAAAGCCCGTTCAATGTAAATACAAATAGTGAACAATCTTAACATAATTGACAACAGGAAATTGATCGAAAATTGTGGTTCATTCCAAAACTACGATGACATTTAATTAAGGAAACAATGATGTACAGACATAATGCGAAACAATGAAAATAATTTTATCAGTTTGTGCCAGACATAACCGTACATTGATACAACTGCGTAAATTAATTGTGTAAGCTAGTTAAGTGCCACGTTAATGGATTTGTCGCCACTTCATTTATCAAAATTCTTTCCGAAAAAGTTCGTTTTTTAAAATTCAAGCCCTCTTCGAAATTGTGTGGCGACTTTAAGAAACTAGAATTGTGCATAGTTTTCATGAAATTGCTCAAAAGTCAAATGTGTACACATTTTCAATTAAACTAACCCGATGTTGGATTCTTCTCAGTATGCATCCCAAACTGTCCTTTGAGTCTATCTGAAACCAGTCCATAGTGCATCCCTGTAAAATTTATCGATGCACATACATTCACAAACGAATATACACGCTCAATTCCACCGACATATAATATTTACATTATGTGCAGTACACGAGTATATCCAAAGAGATATGTAGAAACGTTGAACGGAAGCTGGACACTTGAAGCGCAAAATTTTGAAAAAGGGCTTCGCTTGCGTATATGAGCTTTGCAAGAGAACTTTTCTCATTTTATCTGAGACATGTCGGGATTACATAATCCATCCTGAATCCTGTTTTTGTCGTTGAAAATTTATGTATACAGAAAACGTGCTGATATGCTTCACACAACTGTGTACCAGCGGCATTTCTCCACATTCACATACAACTACATGAATTTGAAGACCCCATAATACAATATACTCGCAAAGCATCGGATGGATAGTACTTTGAATTTAAAGATGATAAATGCAGCGAAATAGTTCAACGCCGTATACTGTATGTCCTTTAAATCTATACCCAAGCAGCACAAGACATTTTATGTGGATGTATTTTTCCAATAGACTTCCTTCAACAGAGAGTCAACATGAGTAAATTCAGTGTGCGCCTTTGCCATCTTCGCCAATATACTTAATACTCGTACATATCGGGGGTGTGCAGTGTGCACGTCACATAATATTTGAATGGAACTGCTGCAGGAGGAGGTGTAGAGTTTTGCAATGATGATACGAGAACCGAAGGAAGCTCAAGTTGGGTATACATTGTACTATTTATATACGCAAACATAGTCCAAAACAACTTCAAGTGTAGTATATATTCAAGCATTAGGAGACATCGACAAGAAAACGCGAAGATAAGCGACAATATTTATTGCATACATTCCAGCAGCCGCTTGTTGTTATTTTCCTTAATGCTGCTCATGAAACCATCCCGGGTGGCTACTGTCGTCTTCCACCACCCCGCGTATACAAACAACCCCACCACGTCATTTCTTATGTGAGTGTATTTTGTTCATCGCCGGAATTTGAGACACACCAAATTCATTCGACTTCATACTCCCCCGCTCTCACCATATTATTATACATATATTTTAGTCTTCTTTATTGCAGGAATACTTTTGGCTAAATTATTTTCTTTTCAACTTACATTTGCTATGTGCAGGAGACTGCGACGGAACAAAACTGGATAAACAAAACCAAAAAAAAATAGAAGAAACCTCATACCTATAAATGCAAACTCACAACCAAACATACACACAAATAAAAATAATATGGTGATCACAGAAAAGTTTCCTATAGTTTGAAAGGAAAATAATTTTGAGCGATTTTCCAATTTCACTTTCTTTCTTCTTGTTGCACAGTTTTTGCTAATTTATTAAAATCCTCATATAACCAACTCAGTTTCTATACATTCTTGTTTGTCATCCCCCAAGTAGTTTTCGTATTCTCATGACAATTTAATGCAAAACTTTGTGTATCTCATCATTTTCTGTAAGCAACACTGCGAGCGAGCATTTGCAATGTGCGGCGATACATCCTTATCCCCGTATTCCCCCGTATATACAATTATTATATCATACAGCAACTTCAATTCCATGTGCATCATTCGCTTAAAATGAATAAACAAAATCTCTTGCATTGAATTGCATCGCCAACGAATTTGCAGTGTCTCATTCACCGTCTTACAGCGCAAGCAAACACATTAAACTTTCCTCTCTCATCTTGTGCTGCATTTCGCATGCACTGTGCACTGCATTTTGTGTGCAGCAACAAACCGTTCCTATTCGCCACCCACTCAAACCCACATAATCTCCCCGGCCACCATATTATAGCTGGCATTGTTCAATTCGTTTTGATAGAGTCGATTTGTTTGCAGTGCGGGCTGTTAGAGAAGTGCATATACTGTATCCGCACACATTTCCATTCGCGTGCAACGATGGTGCGTTCGTCTAACTGTTGTGTGGCAGTAGGTGGTTTGTGTGCGGAGTCCCCAATATAAATACACGCAACTATAATATAATATGTAGTGTTGTATTGGAAATGTATTTGATCAGAAAATAATTCAATAAAATTGAACAAGGGTTGTTGCTGAGTGCGGGGGATGTTTAGATGCTTCATAGCTGTATGGTAGTAAATTATTGTTATCCCTTTTTTGATATTCTCCGCATTGTTAGGCGAACAATATCAAATATATAACGTGATATGTGTGCCCATCATCATGTGCAAGCGTTTGGTACTTGGCTTGTGTGTCGATGAGAATAGTCATCGGAAAATTGGCGTTTGTAATTGCATTTAGTGTATGTTATGTGTGTGGGTGAGTGCGATGCATGGAAAATGTTGCTGTATGCCATCAAATTGAATGCGTGTGCATCACACAGTGCGGCGACATGAACCACCCATCGCACACAATAAGCAGGGGTGCACTAGAGAATATGACGAAATACATTGGTGGCTGCAGGTCGGAGAAGCGAGACTTACAACCCCACATAAATATACATTTCTGGGTGCACGCACACTTACAGACTATGTGGCTTATATAGTTATTTTATGTTTAAATGGCATAGGCATACATGTTTTCAATTTATTAATGCTTATGTTAATTAAATTTTCTGCGAATGGAAATTGCACAATTTAATCTCGTTGCATTGTGAAATGTGCATGTCCATTAATGCAGATATGCATACGTGCCTAGTGAACCAGTAAATCATTTTAAAGGATTCGCTTATGAAATTGTTATTAGTTCTGGAGTGTATCTTTTCCAATAGTGAATTCGATGAGTAATACATCGACTGTAGGGTGCATTTCAATTTTCTATTTAATTAAGTAAATATGTGGATTAAACTGGATATTTGTTTAGTACAATTTTCTCTTTACACCACTTTGATTAAATAGTCGTCATTTGTTATGATTTATGAGAAGACTTAAGACCTTATGTCCAGCCTTTTATTAAAATTTTAAATAATCATTCATACATAAACTGCATTAACAAATAAAACTCGTTTTATGCATGCCACTCAATTTATTTCCATTTCAGGATTGTTTTTATAGAACTACTGGAATAGAAATCAAATTATTTAAAATTTTCTATTAAGTCATTGAGAACATTTAATAACCCGAGTTTAATTTTTGTATTGCAATCAAATACATCGACTTATTAAACTACTATTACTATTAAAATTCTCGAGAAGCCACTTAATTGCAAATTCGTATTTAAGCTGCTTCTACGAAAATTAAAAGGTATTTAAGATTCAACTTCTCTACTCTTTTTAAGGTCTCAGCATAATTTGTACAACTGTTTCATTTTGTATTTTCATAAATTGTGATGAAAAACCAGAAAAAAATCAACATAAAATTTAAATTTTTTTTGAAATTCTGTTTTCTGACAATTGCTATTGAAATAACTGCTGTACCTTGCAAAGCGCAACACATCCCGGCATAAATCACATGCAATCCACAGAAATAGTCAATATTCTGCATCAAATACCACAACTCCATTTCCATCCTCAAAATGACACAATACTCTCCGAAGACACCGAAACACGCTGTATCAAAGTACAAATGCTCCACACAATGTGTAGTGTGCACAGCGGATTACATCTCATCTGTTGCATCTGCGTTGATCCATTGAGAATACCACAAACCTTTCAACTTTGAATTCCAATCTCTTAAGATCTCGCACATCCATTCATCTGCACAAACCCATCCCATCGAAACACGGAGAAAAGCTCAACGCCATCCCCTCTCACATTTTCTTTTAAACATTTATGTTTGCCATGAAATACATAAAAGTTGAAGAACACGACACTAAACTTAGAGTTCAAAATGCATTTTTATGTTTACAACCCGTATAGTGTATACAGCTGTATCAAATACTTTTAAAATAATTTCTTGACGTTCGAACATTTTCGATTTATGGTGTACTACGAGTACATATTACGTTCCCGAGGGGGCAAACTCTGATGCGGCTGGCATCCCCGGCAAACTTCAACATACACTTTAATTAAAAACTTGGAATAACTGTTTTCATTTCATAAAAACATCGGGTGACAAAATAAGAAATAAAGTTTAATGCGACATGTAGAAGGAAGAACTTTGAGTGGGATGCTCAATTTGAAACAGTTTTTCCAAATTCTAATCTAATTCATTTGGTACAATTGATCCTTAATTGAAATGCACATTTTCATTGTTTAAATAAATTGTTACAAACAACAAAAAAAAATAAATGCAGTAAAAGTTTTCAGGAGAAACAAACCCAACCACGTAATCATGACTTCCATCCAATTATGTGGCATAAATGAGGCGATAATAAAGTTGTTAGATTCATTTTACCGCAGCAGTCAGATTTCCATTACAAATTGTGTGTTTGTTGCGTGCCGCGTGACATATGTCAGTCATCAAGGTTGATGTTGTACCATTACATAAGTCAAATGTTTACCAAAGCACGAAAATTGATTGGTAATATGGCAGCAAAATGGAAAGCGCACATCCAAGTACCAACCTCCAAAGTAGCTTTTTACACAACATGCCATGACAGGTAACGTGAATTAAATTTATGAAAATTTATTGAATCCATGAATTCGGGACATTTTTCAGCTCAATCTTTTCTTTCTTTTTTATAGACACTCTTCCTTTGTCCTATGTAAATGTAGGTACGTGTGTTTTACGTTTCAATTGTACTTCTCAAAAAGTCGGCTATCTGCTTTTTTATCTGCACCAAATTTTATATCAGACGTGAGTATGGGGGTAATATTGTGTTTGTGTGTATTGGTGCTTACCAAAACTACACCCTTTTCCGATAGAATCAAACCTAACTAATGCTCCTGCCAGCCCCGCCAGCACGTTTCCCAATCTCTTGCTCCGCACCACACCAGTTCATATGCAGCAGCAGCAGCAGCAGCCAAATGTCTTAAGACGCGGATAATGCAAAACATTTTTCTTTTGCACTCATTTTTCACTGAAACCACCATAGTGCCCCGCCATTTTCCACAGATAAAGGATGATTGATGATCGAGGTTGAAAAGCCGTTATTGGAAAGTTATTGTCTTAAATCGCTCGATTTAGCGTTTGAATGGGTTGCACATCAGTTTGAAGGTGGCGCGCGGATCACTGTGCGGATGTACATCGATAAAATGTGTATGTACGCCAAAGAGAAACGACTTCAGCTGGCTTTGAAATTGGAAACGAAGAAAAATGAGTTGGGGAAAATAAAGGAAAATTAAACGCATACCAAAATGGGAATTTTTCCACATTTACCATCATTCTTTTCTGATTTATTCATTCGTTTGAACTGAGAGAAAATATTGCATTTTGTAGGAGCCCCGCCATTCAGCTCAAAATTATTGAAAATTGAAAAGTCTATTTCATCTCAATTCGCAATCCTTTTATTTTATTTTAGTGCCACTCACCCCAAATTTGGCTACAGCATTTTAAAAAGATGCATCGAAAAAATGCAAAATTTTCTTTTTGTTCAAAGGATTGAATTCAACATTCAGAAAAACTTGTCTTTGAAATACTTATTTTTTAACTAAATTTTTCATTGATTCCATATATCCTTATGATTCTTTAAAATCTTTTTAATTCAAGAAATAATCCTGTAAAATTATCTGGTGCAGACCACCCTCAATAATATAATCATGAAATTGCGCCTCCCTTCGTTCTTTTCAATTACATTTTTATAATTTGCAAACAGCATCCCTCCCCCTAACTTAAACTCAATTTAGTAGACGTCAGACAAATGATGACAAATTGTGCATTTTTTGCTGCTGTGAGACTGACTTTCTCTATCGTACAGTAGGTTTCAGCCCTCTTGTCTCCGGAGGATTGGCGGTATGCAATGATCATCAAATCATATCCGACACAATTTACTGTTAAATGCGACAATTTGTCATTTGGCTAATCCTAATCAAAAGCTATTAACTGAATTGAATTTTAAATCGAGTCGTGTTGCTCAATGAAATTTTAGGAAAATGTTTTTTAAGTTTTTTTTTGAATGCTGCTCCGTTAACGTTTATTGATGACGAATTTGTCTGGATTTTCTTGATACACTTTGTAACTTGAATTTATTTTAGTCAACTCCGTGGAGAATAACGCAAGATTCATTATTGTTAAAATTTAAAAAAATAAATTCTAGCGGCTTAAATTATTGAACAACTTGAATTTAGCCTACATGTTAGTACAGAGTTATGCTATCATTATAAAAGTTACAAAATTATTATACTTCAATGAGAAGCAGACATAAAATTTACATTTACAAAGCCAACAAGATGAACGAAACATGTACGAATCATAACTGAATAAGCGCTATAGCCCATGCGGGTCATAAATCATTAAGCTTGTGAGTTATCATAAGAAAGCATAATGCGTTGGCAAAAATTAAACAGTAAACCAAACTTCTTGCAAAACAATTAAAATAATTATGCATTGCAATACGCTGAATGGCGCGTCAAAGGAAGCTGCTGTGTAAACACAATGCAATATAAGTAAAGTAGCAAATTCATTACCTACATACTTAGACAGAATTTTTCAGTCAAAACACGAGAGAAGTGTGTGTCTTCGCAGTTATCTAAGCAGTAAGCACATACAGCGAATAGCGAGACATGCAAAACTTTTACCCTCTTCCCCCATATAGCTGCCAAACAAACGTATATGTAGCACAATAATGCTCGCATAAATTTAATGCTACATAAATCATCTAAATTATCCCACACACAAATATATAAACTTGAAAATAGCGCGCACGGCATTGAGATACAGTCGCCCGTCTGTGATATAGAACTGCTGCCTCTCACACCCACTTGTGGGCGCTCATTTCGCAATTCATCCCTTGCAAGCTGAACACATTACACAGTCTACGTTTGCTGTGCCCGCACTTGGCGGCATCATCATAATTTATCCTCTCATATTATTATTGCCGGCGCTGTACGTATGCTTCCTACATACGAGGATGTTCATTTGCGCTGAAACATACGAGTAACTCTACACCAGTGTGGGATAAAATAAATAGATTGTGGCTCATATTTTTGGCTCGCTTCCTTTTGGGACAAGGATTTTTGTTGATTTTGCTCAAGAGGGGGGGGGGGGGTTGTTGTTTTGTCAAATACTAAGTCCTCTCATTACAGCAATGTTGTGCACAACATGCTATTGAAGGATTGTGTTGATTGAGATTCCCCTTCATATTCTAAGATTTTTATTAAAAAAAATCTTATAACATCTAGAAATAATAATATTTGGGTAATAAACTATTAACATTCATCAATGAACTTAAAATGGGAACCCAAATATCCTAATATGTATTTCCACATTATCACAGATCTACCTTTTCTAATCTAAAAGATTTTAGATTGTACCCTTAAATTGCAAAATGTTACGTTTTTACCAGAATCAATATAGCAAGAGACATCCTTTAAGAGAATGATTATCTAGATAAAAAAAGGTTTACGACTGAAGGTGCTATTAAATTGAATCCAGCGCGATTTGCCTGGCATGAATTTTGTGTAATAGATCCATAAAAATTGAAAGCCAGCATATATGTATATTAATGGTTCCGATGCCAGGAGGGCATCAGGTACTTCATGAAACCGCTAAATGAATTTCTTGTCCATAAAGGGACGTGTAATGCTTCCTTGAATTGATTAAACTTTTCAATCAAAAAAATTGTTAACAAAAATTTAATGATCCTAAATTTAAAAACGACTAAACTAAATATCAAAACATTACGTTTTCTAATTATAAATCTGTTGCTAATCCAGTTTGGCGAAGTGTAAACATTGTGTAGTAAGTAAGTAACACATTCAGTGTAAGTATTGCAGCAGATAATAATTTGAAGTGAAAATTTCAGCACTCTGAGACATTGTTAAATTTAAATAATTGTTAAAACACATCGACTTTTCTGTATTTTCGAGCAATTCAAAAGTTTACCTTTTCCTAATGGATATGATATTTAAAAAATGTTGCCACGATATACCAAATAATATATCGATGTAGTTTTCAACGTGCCTCATAATGGACAGTAATCAGTGGCGCCCACAGGGTTCAACACTTAAAATTACGCATTTAAATAGTAAGTTTGTTTTGAGTTAGCTAGTAACAATTTTCAACATATTGATGGTCGCTTAATAGGGGTGAGTGCCGCCACTTGCCATACCACACGGTGAACCACTGCGGAAAATGCTACTTGTCTATTCATTCACCCCGCATACACTTGCAACTCAAAAATGATCTGGTAATTCAAACTTTTTAGTTAAAGCATATTGTTAAAAGAAAAAGGACAGGGAAATCGACATTATACTTTTTACTCGACGTTGAAGTTCCCTAGAAGCCAAAATATGGTTTGTGTGAAAACCATTACAACATCATAGTGAAAAGTTAATTTTTTAAGTTGAAGAAAAATCAATATGGTCTTTTAATAATTTTAAGTTTAAATTTTTTCAAAGCCTACAAATGCGTACACTGTACACTATTTTAAAAAAAATAGAGATTTCAGATTTACAACATGACATTTTAATTTTTTAATGATTACTCTTCTCAAAGCATTCAATTAAGTGTTTCTACATTACTTTCAAAAAAAAAAAATTGCATCAAAATTTCGCTAGTAACTGCTTAAAATTTATGGGACATTGAAGCTTTCTATCAGCGAAAGAAGTTTCATAATCGGACCAGTAACTAAAGAGACATCTTGTGAATATTAATTTTTTTTTTTCATATTTCAAAAAGTTAAAGTTGAATACATCCATTTGCTTCCATTTTTTTTTTGTAAAATTTTATCATGATTGTAAAACTTATGTTTTCTCCATGCATTTCAAGTACAAAGCAAGAATGTACCAAGTTGCAAAGTAAATGACACAGAAAAGTAGAAGAGATGAGAAAATATGTGCCAGAAAAATTAAGCCAGAATTGGCTGCAGGGAACAAATAATAGAGGGAAAAGCTCAACAGTCATTAAAATCTCATTTTCCGGTAGCAATGCGACCAAAAATCATACACATGCTGCCCCCACAATGACATTTAGTCGGTGATTCCATAATATATAAAATGTAGAATTTTATAGAGTTGTGGCATTGGCTAAACTAAGCGCATATAGCCAGGGAACCGAAGATGGCAAAACTTTTGAATATCAGTGTACAAGGGTAATTTTTTGTTGACTTTTTTGCTGAACATATATAAAGTTATGCGGACAAAAGGAGGGTAAAAATTTAAACAATCATTCGAGTAATTTGCCCTTTTAAAATGAGAGAGAATGGTAAACGTCTTAAAATTCATGGACACCGAAGAACATTGGTGCGGAATTCTTTTTGTGGTACCGACGACTATACTTATACGTATGGTGTGGAATCTGGGGCAGTGTAAAAAGATCACATCAACAAAGAAACAAAACAAAAAACGTTGAGCGATGTGAAGTTAGTGTTAAGATGTGCTTTTAATTAAATAAATGGTTTAGTGGTGGAATTTTTAAATGTTCATTTATGTAAATAGTTGAAGCATTTTTTTGTAACCACAACGAATTACAACACCATCAATTTCCAGATTCCACTGGAAAATGCGTTTATTTGTTAAATTGTATGCATTTGTTTAAATACGGTCGCTTTAAAGGCAAAAATTTGCATTATTGATGTCATTAAATGTGTAAAGACGCAATGAAACCAGAAAAAGAGTTTTCGACACTCCTTTGCGGTTTATACCAACATATTTTAAACACACAATTCGTCGCGCATTGACCCAAATAAAGAATTTATAAAAGGCTGTGTGCGGTGCCAAGCAAACAATAGGGCACAACACCATGCACACCATCACCATTAGCATCGGGCGTCATCGTCATGAGTCATGAATGTGTTTTATAAATATAACATACATAAAGCACTTGTACTTATAGTCATCGAACAAAAGCCATCCCAAATACAATGGCTTGATTTAGTTCCAAGCAATTCGCAGCACAGAGCGCGGCGTGGCTTTTGCCATATTTTATGTGTCTCCGCATCAGTTTGCCGTTCTTAGACTGGTACTACAGTCAAACGTTGCGTTGTTTGACTTTATTTAAATTGTAACACATTAACACACACTTGAGCTGTCGTGACTCGTGACCCATTTTCCATTCTTGGCATTTTAACCATATGCAAACAACAAGACAGTTGGATTCAAACACACAGTGAATTTAATTATGTTATTCATAACTCAGTCCTTATTAGGCACTTTCTTTAGTATTTTAATTCAACCCCTTCAAAAGCAGTGGTTTCAATTCAAAGTCTTCTTTAAAATTAATTTCCAATCCTATTTCTTTTACATTGTTTAAGAAACATCTTAACGCATTTCCGTATACATATTCTACGCATCTTGTTCCATAGTATTTAAAGGTTCTTGCAAAAGCTAAGACAATAGTTGTGTATCATCAAATGTGAATAATACAGATATACTCCTGTAATGACATCAATTTTCCATACATGCTTCACATTGGGTAGACGCAAGACTTCCATAAAAAGAGTCACTGCAACAATTCATCTTAGTAAACCCTTCTTATACCTTTTATGAGCACATAAAAGTTGCGATAAATAAACGCACATGCACACCAGCAGAAAAACCATCTTAAATAAAATATTCTAGTCACGCTAAATCTTAGCGCCAAAGATGGGATGGTGCATGGGGTCGGTTGGTGGATGCCATGGCTGCTGCAGGTACATATACCAATGGTCGCGTGGAGTATTGCCTCACATAGGGATATCAAGGTAAACGCCATTGAGAGTTCGTTGGTGATATCAAAATTTCAAATGAAAAACCTGAGGGGCGCAAATGAAATATATGTACGAGAAAAGTGACAGGTGAAATGGTGATGTACGAGTTCACCCAGCTCTATATGGGTGTGTGATTCGGTGCGACGTAAAGACGCTCTCCTTACACCGCGTCCATGCATGGCGAATTTAGTAAAGAGTGTGCAAAAGTGTAGACGGAAAATATTTGTTCTGAATTGCGGTGATCTATGACCGAAGATTAGTGTTGCTCCCAAATCGGCAGGGGTTGTCGCACCAGCCATGATCTTTTAATAAATATTGTTGGAATGTTAACGTGTAGATAGGGTTTGTGGCAGTCGGTGTAAGCAATTTGTTTAGGCGGCTTCACTTTGTTTTCTGACAACTTCATTCTTTGGATTCAGTGTTGATCGGCTTGTATTCGTTCCATTATCCATAAGTCATTTTGGCAACTGCCAATAAAAACTAAACGTCATGATGTTGTTGATGCGTTTAAAAATTGTCATAATTTCTGTAATATTGTTGACTATTTATCAACACAAACATGTTTACGGCAGGTGGCTCCCATACAGAAGTGTTAAATTGTTTTAATTTTATTCAAACCACAAAATACTTGTTGGTCTTCATTTAAAATGTCTTTAAGCTTAAATAATATTATAAAACGTCTTAAGATAGTAATATTGAAAGGAAATGTATATTTGTCTTCCAAATCGTTTGAGAAAACAAATTAACCCTTTTTAAAATACAAATATTGGTTTCTTTGCCACTGCATTAATATTGACTTAACCCTGTTGTTTATGTTACATTGAGTTAATAAATTCTTTGAACCAGCAAACAAATTGTTTTAAATATTTTCACAATTTTCAATTTATCTAAAGTCTCTGAAGAATTTCGCTTGCAATCATGTTGACATAGATTGGGAATTAAATTCTGTTTCGTTTGTAGTAGCAGCAGTATAGCAGCAGCAGCAGTAGCAGCAATAGCAAATAGCAAAGCATGTTTATGTATGGCGACTACGACGCATGTACAACTAGAAAAAAGGCAACTTTACGAAGCAAAATTGAAAAACGCTTTCCATTGTCGGAAGCAAGGCAAGATAAGGATTTAATAAGAAATTTCTGTTTGGGTTCGTACTTCTTGCAGCAAAATGAACGTGCACAGCACCACCGTATGCACACATATAAAGAGGGGTAGGTACGCTTGGACGGTTATCCCATATTATTATATTTATACATATTATGTGGTGGGAGTGGAGGTGGGATAAAAGGAACGACAAAATAAAATTATCCAGCACATATAAGAAAATGAAAGTACATTTTTGTTTCCGTTATTTGTTGGTCGACAATCTGCTGGGATAAATAAGGCAGCGGTGTGGTAAGGAGGTGGGTGTGGATATAACATAGCTTGGTTGGGATAGATAGGAGGAAAAGGAGAGTGCCGATGAATATGAAGGGAAACTGACAAAAATATGTGAAAATATTCCAATGAATTAGGGTTTGCAAGTCATAAACACATTTATGGGTTTTTATAGATCGTCACCCACAAATCGTTCATTCTTCGGCACATACAACTCTAGCAAACATTCAACATTTTAGCTGGAAACCCGATCCCCAGCCACACAAACGTGCATGGGACTGAGGCAATTTCTTTCGATATAATTTATTTGAATAGGATGTAGAATAGTTCTCAATTTCAGTGAAACGGTGATGTCAATGTGGACGTATTGTATAATATGGGAATATATGCGTGAAGGGTCTTCAATGGAATAACAGAATTATTTAACTCTTGTATATGGGGTAGTTACCCCCAACCATGCTGTATGAGTGCGTCTATCTGGTGGGCACCAAATACATGACAAAAAGGACTTTAAATGTTGATATCTTTTCATATTACTTAACGTTGGGTTTATTTCGCAATGTCTAAAGGATCTCTTCCATTTTATATATGGCCTTTATTATATGCACAATCCATCTGAATAGTTGATTGAGGGCCAACGCAGTAAATGTTTGATGAATTGAAGTGGATGTATGAAAGAAGATTGACTTAAGTTTTTCGGAGAATATACATGAAGCCATTTCAGATGATGTGGGTCCTGCTAGCAGCTTTAGTGGCAATTCTGTTTCTATTCGGTGCTTGAGTTAATGTTTGAACATGGCTTAGTAATATTTTAAACTTTGAATTATCTTTATTTTCGGTTGCAATTATGTATTCTATACATCTTAATTAACAACAGCCAATTAAAATTATTGTAAAGCATAATGCTATTCAGAATTCAAAGTGAATTGACTCCTTTTAAGTAAAATGACATTTGGAATAAAACGTAAATTAAAAATTGTTTCCTTCATTTAGAAATAAATAAAACGTTTGTTTTAAAACATAACAAGTTGCAGAAATTCTTGAGTTCACCTTACACGAGACGTGCTTGGAAAATTGACTTCACTTTGGACACCAACCATATTCTGCCGTATATAGATGATAAGCTATAGGTAAACATTTCCAAGCTACACACTATAGCTTCATTCAAACATGAAATTGTGCAGGCGAATCGCAAACAGGACATGGACATAAATGCGCTCATCCATACATATGAGCATTGTCCGACCGCCCGAAATCAATATAAGTTTAGAAATCGTTCGAACATTAAGAAATATCTTGGCATGTTACGTGTGCTTTTATCTTTGTATATTCCGATGAAGTGAAAACAACGTACAGAATACATACTCCACTGGAACTATTGGTTGAATAAAAGCGCAGTGCTTGTGCTGCCGGGGCAGCTTCAGGAAATCGGACATAATTATACTTGGAATGACTTGGATTATTAAATCAGTTGGAAATAAAATTTTTAATTTCGTATTTTGTGTGCTGTTTCGGAAAAGGTTGAACATTTTTTAATGCTATAAATATATGAAATTGTTGGGGAGAAATGAGATATTTAAATATAAAACTTTTTTCTCAATTTTTTTTGTGAATTTTTTTAAAACAGTTTTTTTTTTGGATTCATGAACATGACTATAACTATGAACATATGTCATAACTGCCTTAATTAATCCGGAATACTCTTAAATGCTTGCAGAAGCAGCAATGTGTTGAAGTATAATTTTTTGTTCCTACTAAGTTTTCCAAAAAACTCAATTTGTTATTTCATAAAATAAAATGCAGTATAGTTTAATTAGAAAAACGCAATTACCGAACTTCAAGATCAAACGAGATTCATATAATAAAAAGACACTGGAAGCAAAAGTTCAAAATAGAAATAATTTTATTGTGCAACTTTGAGCATAATTTTTACAACTTGCCTCACCCATTTCATCTCATACGAACAGTATAAAAGACATTGAATGAATTACAATGAAACTGTAACTGTATTAATTTTTTCCAGAACTTTCTTAAAAGTTTATTGCAAATAAATATTTGCCATTTATCGACTTATTTTATTTAGAGAATTTGTCTTTTCTTCATAGAGTGCGAAATTCAATTATACTTCAATTTGTTCGAAAAATTTCATTTAAGTGGTATGGATTTAGGTGATTTTATAAACTTGGGTATAAAATCCATTTGATGTCATGAACTATGAGTAAGTTAAAAATGCATCGAAGCCTCTGTCAAAGAACAAAATCATTCATTCGTTGAATTTCAGAGTCAATTAAATACAGCTGGTTAAGAGCCAGTTATTGCTTTTATAAGTGAAAATTTCATTTTCAATGCATCTTTTCATATTCCAAACGAACTCCCTTCAAATGTTAATTCGTCCTTTAAAGCACCAATTGACTGCCGAACGACTCGAGTACTTACAATCGCATATAATATGTGAATTCACGTCCTTCCTCTCGCTTGGGTAAATCATCTTCCTAGCGTATGCTTGACTTGATACACAAGATGATTTTGAGGTCTTTTTATTGCTGTATTCAAATTGACACCCCAACCAAATCGAAGTCGGGCGCGTATTACACTTATGCGTTCACATACGACTGGCATGCACAACGAGAGGGATGAATGTATTTATGAATCCCACATTTTCTGTGGTGTGTGCGGTTTTTTGTGCGGTTTCAAATTTTATCGCGATTCTTATATGCTTTTTGGCAGTCTCTTTTAGCCGTGTAATATTATTGAGCTATAGCTACCTTGTCAAATTGCAAACACGCAAAAGTAGGCTGCAAAATGTGCCGCTTACATTGCGTGATAATCATATATTCGTGCCTGACATGAGAACTATACAAAAGGGGTACGTACCCACTGCACTGCATCGTGTTGAGAGCGAAGGCGCAAAGCATGTGGGTATGGTGTTTGTTAAAGTGTGCAACACCACCCTTTGCCGCATGTACCATTTCACTTAATGTGCACGTCTCTGGGGAGCGTCTAGGCGTATGCATGTTTTCAAGGAATAAGTTTTTTAAATTTAATCAGAACATCCCCCTGGCACCAACAAACTTTGCATGGTGCAAACTATTTGTGTGTGCACTGTGCAGTACAAGTAAAAGAAAGAGTCGGCATATTTTATGTGTGTGTATGTGTGTAAATGTGATCTCAGTACTCGTATATCTATCGGAATTGTAGAAAGTAACTATTTACAACCGATATGTAATCGAAATTATTGATTATTTGGCAAAGTTCAATTCAGAGGAAACATAAAACTGCAATTTCAGTACACAAATTTGTCGGGAGGAAATATGTTGGGTTCAAATGAACAGCAGCTGGTAGTAGGGAGCGGGTGCACTCTGCAGTCTGCAAGCGAAAAATATTGCTCATTGCGAGCTAATTATCAAACCCATAGAGTGCACGGATGAAACTTAAATCAAACATTGCCATCAAATTCAGCTCATTAAATATTTCATTTTTTTGCTCGTTTAATTGTTTAATCAAGCGATAATTAACAGCGGCCAGATTATCTCGTCAATTGACTGAACAGACTCCATTATAATCTGCTCATTCGACCATGCTCGGTTTTGGGTCACATCGTCCTTTTTTACTCGTCGTTGTGTTTATATTTATTTATTACCATATGGCCTTAGCCGAACCATTTCAACCCAGCAGACAATGCATTGGCTATGGTGTGCTGTGAATTTTTGATCGATTTTATTCACGTATCTCAATTAATGTATTTTATAATCGGCATTTTTTATTAAATTTATTGGCAAGGAAACCGCAATTTGTGATTAAACAAAATTTTTGTTTGATTTTTCATATAATACAAATATAAATTCTAAAGCCTTTTTTTAACTATTTAGATGTTAAAACTGATAATCGCTTTGAAAAACTGTTCTTGTTAAAATTTATTTATGTAATATTTAAAAGTATAAAATTAAATCGTATTAAGTCTGATTGTTCTCCTGTCCGATTTAAGAAAAATTAAAATTTATTTGACACTGTTCATTTCCCCTTAACATGCTGTTCTCTGTTAAATTGCGCAAAACTAAATAAATAATAATCAAATATTTTTGCAAACAATATAACCTTCATTTATTAACAAACTAAAGACAAGATAAATTTTGTATCAAGTTCTAAATTACTTTCACCAAATAAGTGCAGAAACGATGTTTTTGCTTTCGCCTCGCCTTGCAGTGCACCACAAAATAGAAAAATCTCTGCATGTTTACCGAAATACGCCGTGTATATTTTGTGTGAGAATGTACCGCACCCAAACTTTGTGGATTCTGACGACTTTTTTAGTTTATTTTTGTTACACAAAACATCTAGTTTCATGTTTCATTGCATCTTGTTACATAAAGCAAAATGCACATTTGTTAAAACAAGTTGAACGTTAAAGTTTATGAAAGCAAACCACCAAGCCAGTCTAATTGCCCCATTCGCAAACACCTAGAAGCATGTTGTTTTTGTGGCAACATCACCATCCCCGAGGCAGTGCTGCAGCACAAGGATAGTCTCGAAATTAAATTTATTAGCATAGAGGGCAAACGCAAAAAAAACACAGAAAATACACAAGAAAGAAGCAATACCTGTTTAAATGTATGGTACCATCAATAAATCACTTGGCTAATTTCCCTTAAGAGTTGTCTGATTTAGAAGGCATCGCACACAACGTTCATGATCCATATAATATGTATACTTATAGTTACACGTATGCAATAAATGAACGTGTGTTGCTAAGGCATATATGTACACATAATTCTGACCACATACACCATACACCAGAACTCTAGTGCTAGACTCTGATGCTATTAAATTCCCAACTCAAATATATTCAAGCACTACCCACTGGCGTTAACAACATTTCACCTTATCAAACGATTCATTGCAGAAATGGTATTTATAATGAAAGTTGAGAATCTTCCTCAAAATGTTTAAATCCAACTTTAAAAATGTAAGCTAATCTATAATTTTGAAAAAAATATTTTAGATCAGTTTTAATCTCAAATCTTCTTCTTATCTTCATGTCAGCTAGAATATTGCAAGAGCATTCCATTACATAATTTTTGTACACATTTCTGATTGCAGATTTTTATCAGAAAACCGAAGCACATGCAGCCCACCCAGTGCACGTATAAAATGAAAATGCGACAGCAAAATTATTAAAGACACCCCTCCGAATTTCACAGCTCGTTAATGCTGGTTTCATAGGAAGTTACTCGGCGGGAGACTTTCGCATTATGACATCTGTGTAAATGTTTACATTTCGGGACACAGCAGGATGCTGGCTACTTTATACTGACTGGCAATTTATGACGTCATGACTTTTTTTTTTGTGAAATCAAATTCAACAGGTGGCTGAAGGCGGACGCTTTGTGCACTTCTTATCTGAATTATATTAGCAAAAATTGTTGAGTTATATAAAATTTAAGGACAAACCAACAATTTGAAATCGTGCGTTTCCTTATTGATAATTGATGCCGCTTTTCTTAATTACAACAGCAGTTCATGATGCTTAATTGGTATTTAGTTTTAATAACTAATTATATTTATGACAATTCAATTTTATAATATACATTAACAGTTAGAAGGAACAGTTAAAAATTGCATACTGACGAACAAAGCTGATAAACTCTCTCATGATTTCGCTGCAACTTAAAAAATTTAAAAAATTTAAAATATCTAGAAAATTGTATTGCTTTATATGTTTTCCAAATTTAAAACTGCATCATAATTCTGTTTACTTTATTGCAGCATTTTAAACAAATTTTGACTGAATGTACAAGTTTCATAATAATTGCGCTGGTTTTCCCTGAACGCATTACTGGTATACGGGTAGATATAGCTGCTGCTGGGAATATCGCATCGAAGTGAATTGATGATTCACCAGAGGTAATTTTCATATCAAAGAAACGTTATCTGAATATCTGCGCTATAATCCAAATCGAGGTACTTTACTTTGCATCGCATCAGAATGAACGATGTCGAGTATTCTCAATTCGATATCTTGATGCAAATATACAAATACACACACTCCACACGCTATCACTAAAAATTGAAGGCTCAGAATTTCCATGTTGTCGGATCGTTACACAACCCATTTTCTCGTAAGCAGAATATAGCGACACTTTCCACGCTTTTTGCGGTGTCCTTGTTGCTGTTCGACGCAATGGGCATTTCTATGCAAATAAACCAATCACACTTCTTTCTTCAATTTCATCTTGTCTCAAAAGGCGACAGAGGATAAGGTTAACGATGTACGGAAAGCTGTTTTTACCTTTCCTCCCCTTTCCCCAGCATAAAAGTGGTTGCGGAGCGTTTGTGAACAAGATTCTCAATCGCAGTCACTTCCCAATCCCCATGCCGTATACATATGTTTGCATGTTGGTGCTTGTATGACAACAACAACCATGAACTGTATAAAAGTGTATACGCCGGAGAAAAATCAAATAGAAGAAACATTTACAATTCACCGTACACACATATATGAGAAAAGGCGAACGAATATCCTCATGAGATGTGAAGCTGGGTTTTTCCTCAAACTCGCACATTGTAAGTGTCAAATCCCAAAACTTGTCTATATGCATGAAGTGATCGTATCATTAGGAGGCAATAGCTGATTCGTATACATTCCCCGTTGAACATAACACCAACATACTACACAGTGATGGAATATTCAATTATATTGATAATATGCATCACGCTATATTATAATAAAGCCATGCATAAATTATTTATGCTGACTATGTGTAATTCACAAACAAGAACAGCATGTTTATCCCTGTTGAGCAAGTCATAATATTATATCATGACGTGCTTTCGTTTACATATCAAATTCAAACAAAATCACAAAAAGGAGGGTGCAAATATTTTCAAAAGAAATCACAAAAATGATATGTGGGAGTCGGGTGTCGGGAGATGTATGCAGATTGCAGATGCGGACAAACAATCTCTGGGATTTCATGGCGCGGTTCACGCACAAATTCGCATAAATAGCCCAGCCAGCTATTGACATGATTGACACATGATTTTATTCATAATCATTCATCAAAAGAGATGAATATGTTTGAAGTACATACTCGTATGCACTGCATGTTTGATGTTTGCGTACATGCTGGCGATTCCTGATGGTATGTCCGCCGTTATTCATCTTGCTTTGCATTTCTTTTCGGGGTTACTGTACTTACTCCAGCATGAAATTATAATATTTTTTCTCCGCATATATTGTTAATGTTAAAGATTGTGAGGGAACGATAAACAAACAGTCAAGGATCGAATTCCGGGGTGTTGACACATTCAATTTTCAATGGCGAATATGTGAGTCATATTATATTAATTAAGGACATTATGATTTTTAATCCAACACATCAGGATTCGCAAATTCCAGGCTGAATTATTATATTAGAAATTCTACATTGGAAAGTACTTGGATTTCAGTGCATTTTAATATCATGACCTTGATCTCGAGGAGTTAAAATTTTTAAATGGTGCCTTTAATCGCGTAACAACTGCGTAAAACACATATTTAATCTTATAATAGTTCCCATTACTTAATCATAATACAAAGAATAGGAAAAATATGTCATCAAGAGGCGTTGGTTCATCCCCAAATTGATATAATCCCAATGCAATAAAGCTAGGCGAAATTCAATCTAACATACATCTCTGCGCAGTGGTGGCATGTCGTGCCAGATGGATATCTACATGTGTGGACAGTGATTGATTTGATTATCCTCGCACCAAATATATACATCACCAGCAACAACAGCAGTGCATAGTATGGAATAAAATACTAATTTATATAACAACTCGCCGCATTTTGGGGAAACTCTCTAAGGACGAAGCATGATGTGTATAATATTTTTGTTTCATTTATTTATGTGTATGTATGTGTGTGACGGATGTTGTTTCGTTTGAGTTGTTCCAATCTTCTTAGCATCGGACCCCAGACACATTGCTGCAGAGATTCCTGTTAAGGTTAAATCAATTCGCTTGTAACTGGCAGTTTGGAATGGCCAGATATTAGCAAACACGCAGACACACGAATAATTCAGGAAACTGAATCGGAATATAAATTAACTTAACGCCCAAAACTAACTGTATGTATACTCTTTGGGGGTCATACGCATAGCTCCGCCATATGAATATGGAGATCATGTGGAAGGCATTTTCATTCTGAAAAATGATTTTCGTGTCATTTAGTTATGTGTGTGCACAACTCCGCACCGTATAAGCTACATAAAAATGGAAATTTGCAACGATACACCCTGATATGTGTAGCATGTGGCGAAACTCTGGTATTTATATCATTTATCTTATTCGCATCGTACGGAAGCTCTAATGGGGTGTATAAACGAAAAAATGAGAGACTATATAATAGTGATCCTTTGAACGCTGGAATCCAGATTAATTGCAAATCAGATCGAGCCAAGAATCGATGATGAGAAAACGTTTAAATTTATTTTACCAGCACGTGAGATTTGGGTCTCAAATTTGATACGAAATTGTGAAACATTTGGCGATATGGGCATTGGGCAATGCCTAACCATACATTTCGTGCAGGGCCAAGTTGTGCTGCGGAAAGAAAAATTAGTCATGCACCAGATTGAAAAAGCAAACGTATTCTTTTCCACTATACATCGAGGCCACACAAATAACTATGAGAGTAACATTAATGCCATCATGTAGATAACAAAATACGTATAGTATATGCAGACACAATTGAAGCGCACTGGAGTCCGGAATCAGAGAGCCGATAAAAGAGTGCAGGGATGGACTAATGAAAGCACGTATTTCGAGCCAATCATTTTCCTGAATTCGGAGAGGAAAAAAACGACAATGCAAGTAGAAGAAAAACAATACGAATGGGGAAAAAACAACAAACATTGCACAACAATGGGGATGCTGTAAAGGGTGGTAAAGCACAGCGAATCGTGTGTACCTACACAATGCTCGTATATACCGCACTGGTGGAATAAAACGATATACATACACAAATGTACGCTTCGGATTCAGGCGAGAGAGGCAGGCTTTAGGCAACAAGCGCACAATTTTTCACATGTCTACATTGCTATTCTTTTTCCATGTAGTATGACGCTAAAGCTTCGAGTTTCAAATTTTTGCTTCAATGTTTTTCTGCAGTGGTTATTTTCATCCTATACGTTCCAGTACATATATTTTGTTGTAAATTCTATATGTGATGAAAGAAGCATTTCGTGTTATGTATGCCGTTGCTGCTTGTGTTATATGGGGTTGCCACATGTGGGGAGGGGGCATCGTGGTGGTTGACAAATGTACATTCATATACAGAGGCTGAAATTTGCCGAATATTATATGGTGGTGTTATAGGTAGATGCACGAGCCTGCAAAGCAGGGTGTGGACGGAACGAATGACTAATTAAGAATTCAACGCCAGCAACCAACTTCCAGAACATTTTGATAATTAGATTTTTGTCAGAGGAAAACGTGACATAGCTATCGATGAGGTTTTCCGCTCAATTCTTTCTTCACTCGCTTATTCTTTTGGCTCTTCAACACAATTTCTTCTTCTTTCTCTTCTTAATATGCCGCTTTCTTCCCGCATCCGCACATGAAATTGACGAACCAAAAAAAAAAAAAAAACAGTGAAATAGAAAATAAAAAAACTTTTCTCTACACTCTTTACCGGCTCATGTACGATTTTCGTGCAGAATGGCATTATTTATACTTAACATACACAGAATATATCATGTACGATGTCCGTATTATATTGATGTACATTACATAATGTAGAAAAACCCACCCCAAAAAAAGAAAAAACCGAAAATAACTCAATGTCTCCATTGTTCGTCATTTTGGCACAAAATGTATCCAACCCTCTTCACGTTTAACTAAAAGCATGACAAAGAATTGCTTCGTGAATTTAGCGCTCATTAACTATAAGTTTTATAAATCCTGCACCGTTCTCCATCTGAACCTCAGTTTCCGTCCGTCGTCACTACCCTTACAGCTGAACATCGTGCAGGAAGGAAAATGTAACAAGATAGTTTCCGCAATGGCCTAAATGAAGCTTGCTGCTTGAGTATGGAAGGGATGATGACGGTATGTATGTATATTCTGTCGCTTCACGGCATCACAATGTCCCTGTTAAATTTTCTGTTCGTACTTAATGTTTTTCAATGTTTATTTTAGTACACCAATCCTTTTAAATTATAAACGAAATTCTTTGCCAGGAACATTATTATTTCAGGTAAATTGAAAAATTAAGTAATAAAAATCAATGAAATTATTTAATAGAAAAAAATTCAACCCCTAAAATATATGGAATGATCAAAAACCTAATACAGAAAAGATTTCATGACAAATTTATGCTAAAAATATATTTTGTAAAATCCATGCTCCAGCTAAAATTACAAAATAGGGATTTGTTATGGTGATACCATTTTCTGTTACAAAAAATAAATGAATTGTTGTTCAATATTAATCTAATTTTCGAAAAGGGAACGTATTTACAGCACGTTAGGTATCATCTCCTAGCTTTCATGATTTTATCATGGATCTTGTTTACTTTCCCATAATTGCGATTTTATCCAGTGCGCCTTAAATATATCCACTAACTCGACAATCATTTGAGGGGTATTATCGATGCATTATGTGCAAAGCCACTTGACATCAAGAGCTCAACTCACTAGCAATCATCGCAATGTGCAATAAAGCACTAAATATGAGGCGTAAATCACAAAATACAGAAACTATTTAATGAGTTTTGGCTCACATCATGGAATTACCAACAAAAGGCTACGACAAGTAATCTGTCGCTCATCATCTGCGCACTTATTCTGCCAACAATATAACTTTACACCCAAACAGTACGTTTGATTTATGCGCAATAATTCAGTGCCTTTATCGGATTTTGCTCTGGTCTGGAGCACAGTCTGATGATGTGGACGCTGCAGACTGTATAATGTATGTATGCACCTCTATGGAGTGTCACACAAAGAACACACACATGTCCATAGTGTAACGACATATGGTTGAAAGATCACAAATTAATTTGGCAACAGAACAAATCCGGATGTTTCAATGGTAATATGTTTGTCGAGACCCTTCGCCAATAACCGATCCACTCAATTCACAAAAACTCATAAAAATAAATCAATCTAATGGCGTTTTAATATGTCTGTGCCCATGGACAAACTCAACAGAGTGTCTCCCTTCTCTTTCCACATCCGAATAGTTCCCCATCTCGGGTCGCCCACATCACATACAATCATCTCGAAGATGTATGTTGTGTGTGGTTGTTGGTTGTTGGTGGCGGACTATGTGTAAAAAGCCGGCGGCATGGGCAGCGACAGCACCCTTTTCTTCCAAATAAACTTGGGCTATATTTTTGCAAAAATACCATACATTATAATACAAGGCGAACGTACTCGTACAAACACTCAAGAAGGAGGTTGATAAATAATTGTGCAAGTGTATTAGTCATTCGGCCAGTTTCCGGCAATAAATAAGTTTTGAGGGAACAAAAAAATGTTTCTTGTGCGTATATTTCTCAATGAACCATAAATATTCGCAATCCATTTTTGTCTATTCCGCAGCTAAATAACAAATCAGAAAAGAGAGACGAAAGCATAGACAAAGAGATTTCTTCGCTTGTGTCTCAATGTTGGCAATCAAACAGGCAAAAATTGAGCTTTTGTTTTACTCATTCCAATTGCAAATAAATAAATCTATTTATGCACTATTTCATTTATATTGCCTATTGAGAGCAACCCCACACACACGTACCCCATTCTAGTTAGCGTAGCAATACAAACTTTCATTTAGACATATTTATATTATCTAACTAGATATATTCCCAAGCGATATGTTTCTTGCAACGATTTGTACAAACAGTATGAGTACATGCTATGTAGATTTTACAGACGCTGAAAGTATCATATTTTCATTTTTCTTAAACAATCTCGTACAGCTGTTGTTTGGGCATAAAAATCCACATTGTGGCATAACTGTTGGTTCACATATGAATTCCATACGCAAGACAAATTCTATTTTGTCTCTTGTATAAGTAAAATACGAAATAGAAAACAATAAGAATGAGCCCAGCCGAAGGAAAAGCCAACAACAAAACTAGTGCTGTGAGTTTTCTTCATTTTCTTCCAATCCATTTACGCCAATGGGATGGGGGCAATATGTGCGAGAACAATTGTTGTCACAAAGGCTGTACACATGGGAATGGGTGCCAAATTCCAACGCGATTCGTTCCATTTGCAATTTTATTGGTGACGTGATTAAGTATGGCTTGCGCAATGTACACACAAGACGCACTCATTTCATCGAGTAGTATTCGAATGTATATGACATTTGGTGACATCCTAAAACCCACCCCCTCTATACATTTTGCATATAGTTCAGTGTCTTGCTCCATGGAAATGTGTTGCACTTGTCATCGTGTCTGGGTGCACAATATCGAAAAAAAATTATTGACTTGGCAAAGTGACTAAACAACAAAAGTCCCAAAGTGAATATGAATGTCGCCTGTGGAACGACACGAAGATGCACTTGTGGTATAGCTTTTTCTACAATTGTACATTTTATATTTAAATGAAGCACTAAAAGGGTTGTTAGTCCAATTGCGTTTGTGATTCAATTTCATTGTCACGCATTGATTCACGACGCTGAATTTACAAATATCTTAAAGTACATTGAAAGTACAATGATTTAACTTTTAAATGCTAAATTTCATAACATTATTGAAAAATTTAAGCTTTTTTTCATTCATTGGAAAATCTAATTTTGTTGTCCTTGACCTTTAATACTCCACACAGCTAAACAAAATAAAACTTCACGTACGAGTTCTTATGCGCTACATGGAAATATCATATTATGATTTCAAAATATGTACATTGTTGTTCATGCCAAGCGTTCAAGTCCCAATTTATTTCGCCTGTATGCAGTCGTCATGTCGCCATATTTTGCATTTGGCTAGGCTGAGGAGCAGTTTTAGTGAACTTATGGCAAATGAAGGAAATAACTTTATTTATACGAGTAAGTTTTAATTAAGAACTGGAGTCAATTTAATTGATAGCATTTAATGTTTTTCTTTAAATTGAGTTAACTTGAAAGTTCACAACTAACAAAATAATCGGATTTATCAGGTTTAAATTATACATAAATAACGTAAATACGGTATCCCATATCCAAGTTCAAAACATATTCAACACTAAAAACACAACACTAATGTTAAAATGAGTTTATTTAATTTTTTATTTATAAAATCGACCAGCACTATATTGAGAATATTTAGGTTCAGCAGTCAAAATAATTGTAATGTTATTTTATAAAATGAAAAATAAATGCTTTCCATAAAATTGCAACCATTTTTTATATATAACAATTACTTAAGGCAGAATTTAAGCTGTAAATCCTTGTAAAAACACGTCAATAACATTTAAACCAATTCATTTTTAATAAACAATTATTTTCGAAACTCCTGAATCCATAAAAATCCCCATAATCCCCGACATTTCAAGAAGGATCATGACTCACGAGCAAAATAATTTCCAACTTAGTGTATTCTATTACACAATACACATCCATCATGCAGCATTAGTGCGGTGCATATCACAATGCAGCATATTACCTGCAAATAATCTATGTACTTGAGCTTATCTAGCAAATTATAAAAGATTACCACGTATATGTGCTCCATAATATAAACCATTGCATGTTTGTTTGCTACTTGTGCACGAATACACCCGTATTTTTTGAGTCATTTTTTGCTCCTGTCTGAATTCAATTTGATATTCATTTGTGTCAGAAGTTGGTGGCTATAAATATTTTCCATACGGTGCCACCCACCGCACCGGATGAAGATGCTGGCGAAGGTGAATCGTCGCACCAAACATGTAGGCAACTACAGTATATGACGTGTGTACCGTCTTACATGGTAGCGATATAATGCAGCAACCCCACACATATTCAGGGCATGAACATTGAACATCACTTTGCATAGAATATAATATGAGCATGTGTAGACTTTGTACAGTTGTGTATCATTGCCTTTTGCCTTTCGCTGCCTTTTTCCAGCACGCCATGCCACGCCATGCCAGCTTAAACGTGCACTATATGAGAATACGTACGCCATTCCTTAGCATTTCTTTTCCTGGGCGCTGCCACATATTCGTATAATTTTTTTTCAACATTTTTTTTCCTTTTTTTTTTTTGTTATTTTATATTCAATTTCATATTTGTATCCCCCACGCCAGTATTCTTGTGTAAGCAAATATGTAAATAAGAGAAGCATTTCAGCGCGAGCTGTTTTCCCTTTCACATATTATACTGCATAGGTTTCAAAAACATCTTTAGAAAAAAGGTGACTGCGGGAGAAGAAGCTCCGCTGAAAATTGAAATATCCCTTTCTCTTCGGCTCACTTTCTTCGTGTTCTTTCGTTGCGCTTTCTTTGGAATATGCGATTTTTTTTTAATATCAAACGGAAAAACATTTTTATGGCTTTTTTTATAGCCCTCATTTTGAGCCAACACTTTTATTTGAAAACAATAAATTTAAATGTATTCATATATTGAGGGACATAAAATATCAATAATGATGGTTTTAATTATTGGTTTGCATGCAAATTGATAAATATGTTTTCCCCAAATTCTGATAAACAGGACATCAAGATCTACTTGATGGGTTAAACAACATGCTTCAAGTAACAGTTATGTGCTTGTAGGATTAACTACTAAGTAGATTGACAATATAAAATCTCGTAAATAACGTGTATTAAAGATTGCAATTTTTATTTGAACTTAGTGTGACTTGTCTGTAAACCACTGCTTTCCTAGACAATATATTAAAAAGCTAAAAACACCCCCACTCATACTCTTGAGATTTAGCTCTATTAATAGTCATCCCAGTGTACTACAATATATGATATAATTCATGAACTTTGTATTGTTGATCTAATTAATTTTAAATGACGCACCATCGCCAACGCATATGGGATTCGTAATATGTTGGCGTGAATTATTTGTGAATGCATCTTCATCTTTTTCCATTATGTATTTTATACTAACAATGCTTGTGGCAAATCTAATGAGAAGCTTGCTACTTATTATGGAATTCCCAAACGCACTTTGTTTGTTATAAGTCTGTTTATAGTCTGGGTGGCGTCCAATTTACACAAGATGTTAAGATGAGTGTAAAAGGAAAAATTCTGTTTCATCTTGTTTTGTGCGGATAACAAGACAAAAAAAAAAAACAACCGCACAAGACGACAAGAAATAAAAAGGCGGAGAAAATAATAAACAATAATAACAAGGGAATATAGCGCACAGAGAGATAAGAGTATGACAACCGCAACATCCATTCCATATCTAACGAAAATAATAATCATAATTTTTTGCTTTGTTTTCAACGGAATTGCAATTTTTTCCTCTGAAATGACATTTCTCTTAATAAACTACATTTGCCACTCAAACCACCCCGCACGTTTCGTGCTAGGTTACTTTCTTTTCGCCTGAACGCCATCGTGCACGCCGTATTTCATTTCATATTTTATGTTTTTGATTTTATTTATTTCGCAATTCATTTCATTTTGTTGGTCCATTCAGGAATGGTATACCTTTTGGTGTTTGATGCCATTGCATACTGACAGCTGAAGTATAACCTCAGTGAGCGTACTTGTGTATTATTTCATCCGCATTTTTTACTAATTTTCGCCCAACATTATCAAATAAACGAAGCCATCCGTAAGCCAGTTAGTTTGTCGTTTTCCAGCTCAAGTAAAAGTGAGGCACTGTAACACACATAGCATAGTCTGGAAACTACTCCAATGTGCTCGAGCTAAGAATCTCACACAGAAAATTGTTGTCAAAACTTCTTATCGTCTTTTTGCAGTGCAATAAATAGAGTTTACCCAACTTCGTGAGCTTAATAAATGAATTTTTTGCATTATTTGCCGTGAAACTCGAGTTCTAGTAAAAGGAATGCTCACTTGGTTATTCTTGTGGTGTAAGACAATTATTTTATGTACGAGCATTATAAAGGAAGAAATGGAAACCGTTGGTGTGTCGCGCTTTTTCCCATTTTGTCATCCAATTCATTCAGCGTAATATACGACCACCCTTGTACGTACTGGTACAGAACCTGCAGAAGAGCGAAGACATCCACGCTGACAAAATAATACACACCATTACGTAATTAGTTGTCTCGCGAATTTCATTAAATCATAATAAGTGAAGCAATGTGCTTTTTGTTAAAACAGACACACGTTGGGGGAGTTGAATTGTCGGCACAAGAACCCGTTGACATTTTACATAAATTATTATTGTGCAACTCTGAACTCCCGCTCAGCAACGCATTAAGTATCCCGCATACGCTGCGCTGGCAGTGCTTTGGCACAATTCTTAATTAATAAAATTGTATTTCGACTGTGTGCTGCTGTCTGTGGGGATGGCTGCCATGAAAGGATTGCAATTAACCACTAAATTGTGGTTTGACGTCTCAAGACAGAAATTTGGATTTAGTTTCTTTAGCTTTTACAAATGCAGGGTGGAAAGGAAGTTCGTGGTGAAAATTAACAATTGGGGGTTGAAATGTTGCAGCCAATTTTGCAATATTGCATCTAAGTATAATTAAATAATGTAAATAATCCTAACAAAAAAATCTGGAATTTTCAAGAATAATTTTAAAAGAATATTTTTAATGTATTCCTTTTCTGTAAAACCAATTTGATAAAACAGAACGCTTATTTATTGTTAATATTTCCTATAAATTTACGGATAACAAAATTGAATAGTGATGAATTGAATTGATTCAACAAAATGATACTGCGGTCGCCTTATACTAAGTACAAACATTTTCAACCATCCCAATTAATTGGTTGGGCAAATATCCACACAAGAGGTTTGAAATAAATATATTTCATGCACAGCACACACATTTTCAGATTCAATTCGAATGCCATAAAATAAAACAAGTGAAGCGTAGACAATTAAAAGCACAATCAATAGGTTGAATGCGGGCAAGGGCTTTGTAGCATAAATCTTGTTAACACCTGAGTGAAATATTTATGCTGTACTAATTCGTTCTTATAAAAGCACAGGTTTCCCATTACATTTTTACCCGTTTTTCCACTCTCAAATGCACATTTTATTATAGCTAGTGTGTGAGAGTGTTTTGAACAAAAATATCGCTAATTTTTCGTCTACATTCGATAAATCTTTTGGTGGGCAACCTGCTACCCGTTTGAAGCTTATATGGAGTCCGTTTTTCATTCTCATTCTCATAATGTGTGTGCAGTACAATCGGTTCATTGTGTGCCATATCCATTGCTTTTTTTCGTATAGCGTCTCTAATATTCCTGTTCCTTCACGTGTATACTGTGGTGCAAATTTCTTTCGCTTCTTTTGCGTTTATTTAATACTCACTGCAGTGTAACATAAATTTAAGTGCAACATATAAAAATCCAAGAACGGAAAACATTAAGCGCAAAGCTGTGTATGGCTAGGACACAAACAAAAAACCGCACACAACCTCCAAGTGTACCTATAAGGGTGTAGCCCACTTTGAAGCATCCGACCATCCACACGTAAATAAAATGCAAGGAAATACGCGTCTGCCCAAGATTTTAATATAATGCAATTACCGTCGTATATAGAGCTTCATTAGAGTTGCCTTAATTTACGTGGCATCTATGGCTCTAGCTGCAACTCGCATACAGCGACACAAGAGTGGGCACGTTGTTAAAGTACGTGAAGACCGGGCAGATGAGATAGAAAAGTAGATGTGGTTGGGACTGTGGCATATAGTATGGGACACCGGGTTCGTGCAACAAGAAGATTCATTTCACGTATCCTCAGCACATTCATATTAAATAAATAAAATATTAAAAAAATAAATACCATGGTGTACATACGTAGCAACTACAAACGAAAACTGGCCACAAAAAAAAAAAATTTTTGCGTGAAACTGCTGTATCGCTGAGTGCGAATGGTGTATGAGGATGAACCATATGAGGACGCCATCCAAGAAGGAGGATGAATACTGAATATGTCCGTTTTGCACTATTTATGTTACTTTAAGGGTATATGTATAATATTAAAGTTACTTTCTCATATGTACAATCGCTTGTCCACTGTAAAGAGATAACAGACGAAGAGTATTCGGAAGATTGGGGGAATGCCGCATTGCACAAGAAAAGTGGAGACACTGTGTGCATATGCTTGAATGTATATTGTGAGCTTAAATGCATATAACCTCCGCAATAAAGGAACAACACAACGCATTCAAGAGTAATACGAGCTGGGCTGCTGGGCATCTACTGAAAAATGTATTTGTTTGTTTTTCGCGTTCATGTTTATAGTGTCGACGAATCCACGGCGAAGAAAAGGTGAGCTCAATTATTTAAGACATTCGGTAAATAATTGAATTGAGCGCTTGAGATGTGAAACGGTTGATGTCAGCCCCACAATCCTCTATATGTATAATATTGTACGAGTTGTACGTTCGTGTATGCCACCCTTAAAGGGGGCAATATGTTTCGCAAACATGAAGCGGATATCAAATTGTATATTTCAGTTGCAATTTACCGTGCCTTGTTATTTTACATTTGACCTGGTACGTGTGGGGAATACAGTCGACACGTTAACGTGGCGGGTGGCGCCACGGCAGCATAGCATGGCTGATGGCATTCCTTCGTGTGATGGCTGCCCTTTTTAAGTGTGACCCCTTGCATATATACAATAAATACGTATAGTCGTATATGCCGTGCGTACATGTACATTATACAGTCACAACAAAATCGAGTGCATTTCGTACTAAATAGTTCCCTGGTGGAAATATAAAAACACTCAACGCATAATGTGAGACACAGACGCACATAAAAACGACTCCTTATGTTTATGTTTTCCTGCGGCGACGACTGGGACTTGTGCAGTGGTCGGCAGCAGGAGTCCTGTGACGGAGGATAATTGACGGGGCTGAATTTGCTTTCAGTATATTTTATGTCTCTTCATTACATTCACTTTTCCCACTGTAGCAAGCCAACTGCAGTATGAATTAGGTTTTCAATGCGGAAATTTTGTAGATACTCGTTGTATTTTGTTGATTTACCTTTATGTACCATCTCACGAGACGGTCTGGTTTTTAACTGCAGCTAATGTTATTTTTGAGGGTTTGAATATTTTGCATTTTTAGTCAGACAGTTCAAGCAGTGGCATTGGAGACATCGTCGTGAACCGGTTAAGAAGGACATCATTACTCAAGAATTTAGCAAATGAAAGCCACTCAAATAAATAATGAAATCAAACGCATCTACCAAATATTTTTCTTTTTGTTGGACCAACTAAACCATCCCCTTTAAATATCCAATCACAAGACCACACTTTTTCAATCCAATAAACGAAGTTTATGTGAACGTTATTTGTCCCATGTCCTAAAAGACAAGACGCAGTGTATACACTGCGTATCTACCTTGAGCAAAAACAACACAGTTTAGTGCTCCAATGACCAACAATTTGCGAAAAGGGTGAAGGTTTGTGAACGGAACGTAATTATCGAATGAAAATAAAATTGCAAAGAGTTGTTTCGGAAAACAAACAAATCGCTTTGTTTGGCGTCATGTAATCTAATCGCCCTATTTGCTTGATCCTTGACGTAGTACGTTGTTCATTGATTGGGGGTTGTGTTGAAAACATCGAATGCTTTGTCGTTTTGCTGAAAACCAATGTTCATGGAATGAACATTCGTTTTCGAAAATGTATTTCTCATTTTGTGTAAATGCTTTTGATTGTAAATGTTGGTTCACTGTAATTTGTAAAAAAACCAAAAGTTATTAATTATTCGCATTAGCTGGAAATGAAATCTGTAACAATTTTTTTTTTTGGAATCGATACAATTTAGTCATATATTTTTAAAACAGCCCAAGCTTCCAAATAAACTAGGAAGCTACTCTAAATAAAAAACCAAATGCAAATTCAAAAGCCAATTAACAATGAGGAAACACTAAACACAATAATGCCAATGATGGCAAAATGATCCAGCACAAAATGAAGAACAATTTACTATGAATTATATGGAACAATTTTCTGGGTCATTTATAACCATAGTCAGCACACAGACCATGCTCTCCTTGCCCTGGTGGAAATGCTAAAATGAACAACTAAGCCAAGCCGGCATAGGACTACATACATATTGGGAGCGTCAATAATAAGGAAATGCTTGCCTCATTCGTCGTTCAATGTGCCACACACGAGTCATGTTTGCTATTTGGATCACGTTTAGCTAAACATTTTTAGTAAATCCTTCAATAAAGACCTAATCGATTGCATTTGCTTCTTTCCATCGCACATTTATTTGATATCGTCCTTCAACTGTATTCTATACACTCACACATTAATACAGTGATGCCGCTCTGTATAAAGGTCTCGGTTTCACACCCTCACGCCATTGAAAGCGGCCCCATTGCGCTCCCATACACACTGATCATTTATTAACACATCGAGCCAATCTTGATGTCATTTACTAAAAAAGAAAGCACAGCGGCGGGGGGCAGTCTTAATGGGATATATTCGGCGATATTTTGGGGTGGGAAGGGGAGGACTGGGTCGGTATATCGACGGTATTGCAATTTCAAGACTCTGCAAGAGAATTCGGAGAAAGAACGTGCGATCCATTTTTTCCATCGATTATATTGTGAAATAATGTTCACTATGCAATCAGAATTTCACAACATAAATTCGCTCAATTAATTTGGGTGATTTTTCTTGCATCGCATGATTTTGCTCAGTTATGGCATTTGATTGAGTATATATAAGGGTTGGCTTGCTTCGTTGCATTAACAATGAAAGGTCAATAATGCTAGCAGTCAGTTAGTAATGCTGATGGAGCTGTTTTTGTTATTTTCCCCGCTTGCACCAAATTCAACAAACTTGATGTGCATCTTAATGATGAGGAACAATAAACATGTTGTGGGTAAAAAATTTATTTATGCAATCATTTTAGGCAAATGTGTAAAGCAAACAATGTTCAAAATACGTAAAATGTGGAAAACCGAAAACAAATAACTAATCCTACTTTTAATGCTTTTTAAATGGCAAATTTCAAATTATGCAATGTAAACATTAATTTCATTGTAGTTTCACAGTCAAGTATGTAATTGTGATGATGATGTCTACATATTATACCCACACATCTAACCAAACACATTCGCTGATGAATTAACATTGTGGTTTGCTACTAATCACAGCAGTGGGTTATGCAATTGCTCCTGATTAATGAGTACTTACAAATTGATGCATACAAGCCACAGGGTGAGGGAGTTTGAAGGTGAAATGGCAGCATATAAAGATGAATCTATATCGCTGTTTAATATGATACACATGTTATATTATCAGAATACGGGTACGTACAATGTATGTGATGTTGAAATGAATTGCTCCCAAATGGCCTGCAGTGATTTTGAATGGCCTCTGATAAATTCACCTTCGTTATCCTATCAATTCTCACAATGGATCCCGATGGAATAATTGACATTAAATGCATCTCTAGACCTAGATTTCAACGTTCACCTAGCTTGGTTAATGATCTCTATTTCCAATCTTGGAAATCGGATATTAGAAATTTGTCATTCAATGATTCAGTTTCGTATTTAATGATTATTTCTTAGAATTATGAAAAGTATGACAACAAAATAATGTTTTAAGTTTTAAGATAACCAAATTCAAAAAAATTGAAATGAGTTAGCCACTTAAAAGTTTTAATTTTTAACTGAAATCCAGTCTGTTAAAAATTAATGTTGAATATTCAATGAGATAAAATAAAGCACAATAAAATGAACGCAGAACAATTTCTTATCCCAGTTAGTTATGGTTTTTATGTATCTTTATTTTAACCACCCCTTGCTGCTTTCCACGCAGGCTGTGTCTATAAATTGAACTCACTTTGAAAAGAAATGCAACGCTGCACTTGCAATGCAAAGTCGGCATGCTGAGTTAGTATCAGGCACAGCAACAAAAGGAAACGGAGCAAGAGCTTTATCTTGAATTTATGTATATTTTTTGGATCATAAAATTAAATCCTTCTGGGACTCAAAGACGTTTTTTTATCAACGATGGAGCGCTAATTGAAATATGTATATAAATGTAAGGTACAAAATATGAAAATGGATAATGGTGCACAAATGAAAGTAAGAAAAATTAAAATTGCCACACAACTTTTAAAAGCACTTTCATTAAATGGGGGTGTATGCGGTATTCATTAGTTGACTAGGAGATGACTAATTATCCTTCCTTTGATTTTATATTTTTTTGAGAACTTTATGTGGAGTTGTGATAGGTAAGGAGGTTATGACGGCATCAATCGTTACAGATTCTGAAGTTAACCACACCACGAATTTCGCCTTCCTCGCGGCACTGCATGTAACCCTTGTGCTCATGAACCATTAAAACTGTGCGAGGTGCCTCTGAGAAAGTGCTGGGCTACATTTCATATACATAATATGTGTGCGATGCAAGGTTTACTTATTAGATAGAGACAGCCCGCTTGTACAATACCACGCTACACTCTATTCTTGTAAAAATTATGGCGCCAGATATACGATTGCATGCAAAGCTGTCGCGTCATTATGGCGCCCCAATAAGTTTACGATTGCGAAACTCAACTGCTGTACCCTCCGATAGTGTATGCATGTGGAGGTGTGTGTGTGTGTGTGTGCTTTTTCTACATCCGCTCTCCCCAACCCCCCAGAGCACAGAAATTATATTTCCTCGGTGCGGTTGGCTGGCGTTCCACTGAATGTGTGTATGCAACGGCTGCCATCTGTGTGTACATACATAATATAATGTGCATATAATGTGTACAGGGAATACATGCCATTATAACTTATGCACTTCTTCGTGCAGTTTTTGGTCGCTTTTGCAAATTTTCTTGTAACGTCCGTTATTTATCTAGATTCTAGACGAAAGAGAGAGTGTACTTTTAAGTGTGTATGAACATGTAATGGGAATACCACCCATGCACGTTTTATTGGGGTTGTAAGTGGCTAGGAGTTTTTTTCCAAGCTTTTTTGTGTTTTTAGTTCTCTTTGAAGTATTTCGAGTGGGTGCGGTAAAACATTCATTGATTTATTTTGAGAAGTGGTTCCGAAAAAAGAAACGGAAGCCAGGAAAATCGTTGAGTAACATATATTTTTACAGTATTTATTTGTTTTGATTGTCACTAGAATTACAATTGAAGGGTAGACAAACAAGTTTAACGAGGGTTGACTAACTATGTTTATTATAATAAATGCTGTGTAAATGCTTGCGAGAAATTAAATGTTTTCTATTTTCCATGAATTAGTTTGATTTGAAAATTTATGTTTCATATTTTTTCTAGTATGACGAAATTTTTTGCCCAAAGCAGAATATAAAATAACAAATTGCTTATAAGGGGTGACTTTTGAACACAAACACGTGCTCATTCGAAAATAATGTGAGTTTTTACAAATGCTTTAATTACACCCGAAAACCAATTAAATGTTTGTTCTGGCATAGCTAAGACGAGTTTAACGTTTATTTTTTAAGTTCGAATTTGAAAATTTAATTGTATCCCTACTGTAATTCGTTTGATTGAATGACGAAAAACCTCTTTAGAAGCTAATAATAAATCAGTAAATTTAAATATTTCCGGAGTCTAATTTTTTTCATTTCAAATAAATGAATTGAGTTCTGATAAACAATACAATTCAAAAATATCAATCCATTTCAATATTTATGGCCAGACCTATTTAACCAAGCAATATTAAATGTAAAAGCTCTCGAGTTTCGAAGGGAAAACAAAATCGCGAGAGATTCAAGTTAAAAAATTAATTTATCCACTTTATTTAATAATTACCTGAACAAACAACAGACGCCCTTGTTCTTATAACAGGAAACAGATTTTTACAAAAATGTAATTTGAACAATGTTTTGAAGGCAAATAGGGTGAAAAAATGGTGTTACGAGAACAGTAAACCTAAACATTTGGAAGAGGTGAAAGCCAAACGCAAAAGAAAACATTCCTGCCAGACAGGGGGGGCAGCATTAATTTTGATTTCAGAGAGGACGAGCATAAACATAGGCAACGATACGGTAAAATACAATGCAAAAATTACGTTTAGAGGTGGGTACCTTTATTATACATTCGAAGGGTGATTTTGTGGCGCACATACAGTCAATCAGTGGTGATGTGGATTTTTAAGAAAACAGGGAATATGCCACGCATTAGATGCCAGTTCGATGCATTTGCCGAGAAGACGTTATAATGGGTAGAGTGCTGGGTAGTATACTGCCATTAAAGCTGTTAGGTAAGTCACTAAAATTACAGACTGAACTTCTTGCGGCAATTTACTTTCAGGGGTTCGCATCACATTAATTGAAGATGGCGAACGCAACCCCAGCAAATTCGAAGATTAGCTCACCTTTGAATGGGGCACAGCTATACCCATTTTTTTGCAGTTTGTGTTGCTTCCTCTCATCCGGCCCATTAATCTCATCCCACAGTGCCCCACATGCGGAAAGGGGGTGTTCTTCATTTCAGTTTACAGTGTGCATGCTGATATAGCGCTTACATTAGACATTAAGTATATGGAAACGTGCAGGAATATCAGCGAGGCGCAAGGTGTGTGCAAGGGACGTTGAAAAGAGCTGATGTATATGCAAGGTACGGCTAGGCGGGGGGGAATACACACAGGTTAGAAAAACTAATCAAGACAATAAATTTTGCTGTTTTCTGTAAGCATTTGAAATTAAATTTACCAAGTCGCGATGTAGCGCTGTTTCTTAGCAGCGAGCTTATTCGTATACTTGCATACATATATGAATACTGCAGCTATGTTACAGAATAGAAGCGATGAAAACAATTGAGGCCAGGATTTCATTTCTGTATAAGTGTCGAATAACTTTTGAAGTTGCTTAAGTGAAGTTTGTATTACTTCTATATGTCGCCACGATTGTAAATTTTGGCAAGAATATTATTTAAAGCGATTATATGATGTCGTACTAATTGTGGCTTGGTAGTTTTAAGCTGCACAACAAATTTCAATACTTCGTATACGAGAGAATTCCTCTAACGACTTACGTAAGCCGGGTGAGACGTTTTAATTGGAATTTAGAAAACTTACTTTGTAGTTATTAGCTAGTACATATTACTGCATACTGTAAAAACACTCAAACTGATTAGTTATAAAATATCGTGGCGTTTTCTGTTTGTCTGAAAAACTGCTAATCGAACAAATTGTTTTTGGTGTTCGCTCCAACAATAGTACAGCAAAAAAGGCAGAGATTCATTAGACAGGAAGGCAATCACAAACATGATGGCGACAACAAGCCAATTACAGCTATTTGAGGAAAATTGCAAATAAATGGTGCTCAGGCGGCAGTTTTCTATGTCAACAAAGCATGAAAATCAAACAAAATGTAAGGAGACGACTGGGCGACACACGTTTACTCTACGTGAATTTTGAACAACAGATCAATCGTAATCCAAAATCAATTTCATTTAATTTTTTATGAAAGTAAACCACAGAAATATATTATAGAAGGCAATTTATTTATGAAAGAAAAAATCACCTGTTTTATATGTCCTTCATATCTTGACTTTTGTCATATTTTTTAACCGTATTATATTTGCAATAATAAAAATTAATTCATTTAATTTATTTTTTTTTTTTGGAAGTAGCTAAAAAGCTTAAAATTTCTGCAAAGTGATTTAAATTAAAAATCAATATTTTGAAGAAAAAAAAAGAGATTGAAATAACAAAAATTTTAAATTTTCCAATGGGAAACGACAATAGTTTAAAGCCATCTATTGCAAAACTACAAAGGTCATTTCATATTCAATAAACCACAACAGTTAAAACTCTGATTCCTTCAAAAAAAATATAGATGTACATTCTAAAAATTTAAAACGAGTTTACATTTTTAATTAGCGCTATCTCTCCACATAATCCCCATACTCAACAAATGCTCTCAAAACACATAAAAGCTTGGTTTATAATCCATCATGAATTGCAGTAAAACATTTTCCGTAGGAAAATCTAAATTAGATTAAAATAAATCAATTGATATAAATTGTTATAACACAATTCACATTGCACATCTCCACTTAAATAATCGCATAAAATAAAATAAATTGAAAACAAATTGAAAAAGAATAACTAAACGAAATTAGCCACAATTTTGATCTCAGTGTAAAATTAAATTAACTTTAATCACACCAAGCATTCGTCAAATTGTCGTTAAATCGAACTAAATGCATAAATTAGTTGGACGCATATTTTGAAATCAGCTTCATACATTCGAAACAATCTACTGCGTCCATCTACAGGAGGCTGCTAAACAGATGAGGAGACGGAACAATCGCTGCACCTTCCTCCTTCATTATCGAATTTATACCAATATTTTCAATACTGTCAAATGTCACTGTGTGGATTAATGGTAGCATTTCGGACGACAATGTGTCATTTCATGAAGCGAATAAGATATCATTTTCGCATATATAAACCGCCCTTGTCCATGATCCCCAATAATGCCCACTATACTTCTCAACACGGACTGAACGAACTTTCATTACATACACATAAACATAACATATAGAATGATGCAAGGCTAGACTATGACACTTATGCCAATAATAAATTGGCTGAGCATTTTGGGTTGGATGTTGTAATGAATTTGCGTGCGGCGTAATTTATGATGGCCAACATGGAAGCTTATATATGGCGCATGTATTCTGTGCAATGTGCCGGGATATTGTTAATTCAACCACGTGCAATTAGAGAGAGGACCTTGAATGTGCGCAACATCCATATGCGGACGGTTTGGGTGAAAATTGTGGTTCAGTGACAATTATGTGGGGGGCTATATTGGCAGTTCCCCTTTAATTCGTAGTTCACTGTTTACTTTGGACCATTGCATACACTGAAGCTGTTGTGTTTGAAATTGTTGCCTAAAAGGAAGCTTTATCCTGTGTAGGTGTTTGTTTGGTTTTTAATGCATTTTTAATGATATTTTGTGTATCACGATTGAAGACTGATGCGGTTGGCCGACGTTGTATGCGGTTGTACTCCATCGCTCTTCTGCTTGGGACAGAAAATCATAAATCAATTTCAGGGGTTGCTACATATATAGAGCGTGTGTGTTTGTGCCTTTTGTTGCCATTTTCTGAATGTTTTGGGTATGAGATGTAGATTATTTCTGACCCTCACTTCGGCAAGCGCTCTAGTTTATTCCTATTTATGCAGTGATTTGTGGCTTTTTATTTGCATTAAAGCTGATAAACACCCAACTCGATGTATTCATGAATATGATTCATATTATCTTCCAACTCTTTTTACTAGACCTTGATTATAGACACAAGGACTTTTTATGACGACGATATTAAAGTTTAATTCTTTAAAATATTTTCAAGCATTTATGAGCAAATACTTACTGCAAATTTCATTTTTTCCTTTACAACTATTTTATAGAAAACGAAACATTATTCTATTATTACCCGGATTAAATCCTCTCAAAATTTTCCTGCTGGATTAAGAACTTTCTGAAAATCCTGACGTGCAATTAACTGTATAAATGGTCACAACAATGGTTCTCTCATTAGAACGTAGAAATTGTTTGTTTACGATTAGAAAAGTAGCTATTAAACCACTCTTGCCCTGCGCTGTATACATAAACACATGAACGTTGTAAGTAAATGTTCCTTGTTACAAAAATTAGTACGAAGTAGGTTTCTGCGCACAAACCAGTGAAATTTCTGAGGCTACTATAAAACCAATTGTTGTTACTCCATGTCGTTGCTCAATGTGTTTAAATGGCGTATACCAATTTGTTCATCACTCGTTCATTCACAGAAACATCCCTGCACTAAAGTCTAACTAAACAAAATTATATGTTTTCTCTGAGCAAATACATGTCATGAAACTTTTTCCAACAATAACTTTCGCCAATGTCATATACGCTTTCCTTTATTCATATTGTTTCATTTTGTTAACATACGAGTACTTTGTCGTTTCCAATTTCGAAGCAGATTATTCGACTTTGCTTATTCTGTACTCATAACATTTTAAACCGTATGTTGTGGAACATCAACTTATTGCATCTCTAAATTTGGATGATTTTGTCAAACATTTTTTACCAAAACTTCCATACGTTGCAATGCATCACGTTTGAAAATTGGTTAGGAAGTTTTCTCTCACTTGGAGGCAGCTTCGCAATTTGTGCAAAACTTTTTTTTTTATTAAAAACACTTACAAAATTTGGTACCATTACGGATTGTTAAAAACGAAACAAGCTAAGGTGGTTTATTATTTTTAATTCAAGGCAACTTATTTCTTGATCATAATTTAGCAAACGAAAAAAAAAATTTGAGGGACAACGATCTATTAATATTAACAAAAACAATTTTTACAATATTACAGCTATTGATAAGAGATTAATTGTTATTGAATTGGTTGATGCACTGAATCATACTTGCGTGTTTTTGTACTGTTTTTTTTTGGCATTACTTCATAGTTGCATATTGTCACTCCATGGTTATGAGCCTGGGAAAATTCTCCCCTTAGACCTGAATGTTATTTAAAAAAATAATATGAAAAAATTAAATTTGTAAATCAAGACAATTTACCAATATAATAAATGCAGGTTTTATCACATCCGAAATTGCTGGGAAAATGAATGGTTAGGTGATAAACAGATGCAAATGTTACGACTCTAAAATCAAAATGTTTCAATTATGTTAATACGAGAAGTATTAAAATAATAAATTTACCTAGTAGAATATTCGATTAAACCGTTAATATCATGCTCAAGATCAAATTCCTGGTCAGCCTTAATTCCAACATCATCAAAAGACATGTTAGGACGATTTTTAAATCTTTAAAAAATGTTACAGAGTTTTAATCTAATTTTTATCGTTTGTTTGTTGGTTGTTAGAAACAACCTACAGCCTCATTCTGTTTGGGTGAGAATGTTCACAATTCCCCATTACAATGAGTCCTTTTATCTTGATGTTGCCAGTAAACGGAATACGAAATAACAATTCAGGTCCTTCATCGCTTAGAACATACTGAAATTAAAATCATACAAATACATTATAAGGAAAAGTATGAATGTAAAATTACTCGGTCAAAGTCCAGTCTCTCCTCAAAAGGTTTAAAAACTAGTTTTCCAGACGACTCAGTTTCTTCGTTTAAACATTCTAAATTAGCAATGTTAATTTTTTGGTACAAACTGTATTTAATTCCCATTTCTGCAGCGTGATCATCATCTGTTGCTTCGTGCTCGCATCCACCATGGCTGTGTCCGTGCGCCATTTTCTATTTTTTTGGGATTATTATATTTGCATTTTATTTACAAAGCATGGAAAATTTCCATAAGTCAGACTTAAAAACAGTTGCCAATAACATGACAGTAGCTTACACTCTCAGTTTTTAAATGTGAAAAATTATAGATTTCCCAAGTGTTTTTAATGCATTCTACGCGGGTATATAAACATGCCTCGGTCTGCCTGCAATGTATTTTTTTTTGAACCCTCAACAAAAGGAAACGTACACATTATTCAAGAAATAAATCAAATTAAAATGCCTTTCCTGCAAATCAAGACAAATAGCGAAAGATAGTGAGAGCATTATTTTTACAAATGACTTTGATGCCTTTGCTTTCACAAACCACACTTCGTACGGCATAATTTAATTAAGCTGTTGCCGCCAATGTAATGTGTATGCATTTCTACATACACGTGTAGCATAAATATATCGACTAACTATATAAAGGATCTCTATATGAATATAATAATATGTTCGAATGAAGATGTGAAGGCTGTACGTATATTTTTCCACAGTTCTTCATTAATGTGTACGTGAGGGCAATTTACACGAGCTGCCAATTAAGTTAAGTTCGAAGGCTCAGTAAAAGCAGCAGCAGGAGAGAATATGCCGACTATACATATAAGCATGGACGGCTTAAAGTGGCGGAAGCGGCTGATGCGGAGGGACGGGGTTCTACGTTGTGCCAAAATGTGATTCGGACATTAAACGCACCATGCGCTCTTCCGGGATGGGTAATTCCGGTCGGTCTTCAGCGCCTATAATATACATATTAGATGTATGCAGCAAAATTAATGTATTGTTCTCTGTTTAAGAATTGTTCAGCCTTTTATTTGCTTAATTTTTTGTTTCATCCCCCGCTAACGCATTGCAACAACGTCTTTCGACGACACGATTTTCCCAGCTATGTTACATTTATGCGTCGCAGATTGTGCTCGAGACGATGGAAGTACGAGTACACAGCACCCTCGTGCGTCGCAGTGACGGGCGCAAAGTGCAGAATGAACAATGTTTAACATGGAAAACGAGTTCGAATTCGAGATGGTCGTATACAGAACTGTTTGATATAGAAAATAACGATATGAAGATGCTATGATTTTATACTTGTCTAGGTATATCGTAGCAGCAGCTGAGAGGTGAAGAAGACTACAATAAAGTGGAAGAGATATTAAAAGAAAAGGATGGAAGGAACGTGACCTGGCGATTTTATTTAAGAATTACGATTTCTGTTTTATTTTTGACGTCTTGTTGGTTCATTTTGAGGGAGTTTCTTTTCATTAGCAGATATTTTCCAACGTAGCACAAAAGGTCTTTTTATTTCCAATGGTAACTGACGGATGGTTTTTAACATTTGTTGGTTATGTAGCTTTTTCATGGCATATTTAAAACTTAAACTTAAAGAAACTCAATTCAACATGCTTTTTTCAACAATGTCAGTACTCAGTAATATTTTCATTTAGAATCATTTATCGTCTCCTCATGCGATATAGTCAGGCCGATCTTTTTTCAGTTTTTGTAACTGTTTTCATGGTCAACAAGTGTAAATAAATTTTACTTCTACATTTGTTTTCTCTCTGATATTATTGAGAAAAAGTTTTTCCAATAAATAATCTAAATAAACCGTCCTTGTTTTTATTGGAAATAAGGAAGAAATAAAGTCTTCCGGAATGCAATCACAAGGTGTAAATACACTTTAGTTATTGTTGCAAATAGTAAAAATATGATGTTGGTTTGTGATTTTTTTTATTTTCGCCACAAGAAAAGAATAAAATCAAAAACAATAATATTCAAATTAATAAATTTCTTTTTAATTTTTATCATTCGAAATAAAAATGTAGACCTTTAACTTACTCTTCGCTTCATCAATTATTTTAGTAATGAAGTTCAAGTAAAAACATATAAAAGGGCATATCAGTCCTGAGTACCTTAAGTCGATTATAATATAAATCATCTCCCATGGGACTCACAATTCGCACTCAACTGATCCGATCCTGTCGTAGTGAGACACACAAACACAAGATGTTTAATATAAACCTTATAATGGTGATGGGATAAAAGTTTCGGCTTTTTATTTATCTCATTGTCATTTCTTTTCTCATTTTTAAGGAAATGTACCTACGTGACATTTTTATTTATCAAATTTCGTGTAGCTTTGTACACAATCGTAGAGTCTTTTCGTAGACCTTAAGTTGCTTACAAAAGTTATTCTCATAGCGCACATAATATAATATGGTGAAAGTAAGCACAACGAAAAAAGGACAATTTTGTACAATTTCTTCCTATAAATTTGTGTCAAGAATGGGAATAAGATCCAAGGAAATCGGTAAAATGAATCGTTTCCAAATGCAACCAATGGCCATCAGGCGCCTAAAAAAGGGTGTCAAACAATCCAAATGGTGCAATTAACTGGGAAGGATGGGGGTGGGGGGTCACACAATTATTGCAGTTATTGCGATTACCGATCTTTCAGGCCTCGCACAACCGTATCGAATCGTATTGGCCAATAAAGATAGACATGTAGAATGGTTGAATGCTCAGCAATCCGGCGAATATTTGTTAAGATGCGTCGCAAAAGTCGTTGCTACAAAATGATATCTCTTTTTGATTGGAATAGTTCACGCGCGGCATTTCCCTTCTTGTGTTGTCGCACACTGTGTCTCCTTATATTATATGTGAAAAACCCTCTTTTGCTAAATGTGGTTGTTGGTCTTGTAATAATGTTGTCAAACTAATATTACAAGGGATTATGTTAGAGAAAGTAATAAAAAAGAAAATAACGCACCAGATGTTTGGCATCGAAGTGAAGACACGATACGCAGCACACCACGGCCACGGTGGGCGAGATGCCGATGCGATGGTTACATTACAATATTGTTGTCACATATTCCGTATAGATATAACTTAAGTATGGTAAAGAAGGATCTCTATATAACATGTGATAACATAAGAATGTAACGACTGCAGTAGATGTGGCAAAAAAGGGGAGGATGTCGTAGTGTGAGGATGTGCGAGAAAAAATTGACTTTCCGTTGAAACCAGTTGAAACCCATGAAAGTTCAAGAAGACATACTTACTCGTGTAAGACGCATGCCGGTATAAAGGGCCACCCACCACTATCGGCTACTTTTATTGGCTGAAATGCCACGTAGACAGCTTATACGGAAGGGATAATTCCATGCAAGTATGAGACAAAGTTTTCTCTTAATTTTGTCTTCATGACAAGATTGCTTAAATCTTTTGCATCTTTACTTCACAATATTACCGTAATTGTTTTCGAACAATATGTTGCTTGCTTTTGGGCGAAATGTTCACGATGATGTGTTAATTAAATTTTTCATTGGTTTGCTTTTAAATAATATTATTCTATATTCATTGGATTGAGTACTTCGTCAAAATTACAGTTTTCAACAAACTTCAACAGTTAACCTATGGCTTCCACATTAAATAAAAAATTTCAGAGTTCTTGAAATAATATAGAATTAAAGTTGTCTTACGGTTTGCAACAATCAAGTTTAAATTTATGTAATAGGCAGAAGTTCAAAATATTCAAAAGTACAGGCGGAAACATATTAAGTCTTCCCTTTTTGTATCAATCTGCATTCAAATTGATAAAGTAAAAGTACAAACCAACCAATGTACAAACTACCGGGCAACAAAACTGCAAAGTGTGGACTTTAATACCGACCATCTCTTACAATGTTGTCGGTTTGTGGATACTGTAGACTTACAGCATGATATGGCAGTGTGCTTGGGTGTAATGCATCTGGCGGAAATAGTTATTGCCATGAAGCCCACTGTATAATGTATGTATACACACTACACTAGATTTCCATTCATTTCATCGCTGTGCGGCCAAACCATTTCCACAATTTTTCACTCGTCTTTCTACATTTTTGCCAAAATCTTTCAGTAAGTATGCAGAACAGCAATAAAATATTCATTACTTGAATATTTTATGTAGACATATAAATGTAAAAGTGCACATTTATGGTACCAAAACCGCTCTCGTGTGTGTTCTTTATGATGCACTCCTTGGTGTTCTCAATTTCCCGAGCACACACACACACACATACTCTTATATTATGCCCGTACATATTAGGTTCTGAAAGCACATATAGGAATTCTATATTACATTTATTTAGGAGAAAGTTTAGCATATTGAGGAATACCAAGCGAATACGGTATGGGGCCAGGTGATGCACAGGTGAGGTTTCTAACTTTATGGTGCCATAGTGGAAAATGCAATTTTGTTTTCGTTTGGATTTTTCTTCCTATACTCTGACTGCATTAGTTACACAAGCAAGGCCTTTATTTTAAACACAGCACAATGAAAAGTTTGCCTTTTAAATTTAGGTTCTTGTTTTCTTAATCATATCGTATTTAAATCTCATTGTTGACTGAAATATTTGTTGCAGAGTTAAATTGATGGAAAGTCAATTTGGTGAACAATTTAAAAGCGCCTATAATGCTGAAATGGCATACTTTTTGGTGTATAAAAAAAGTGGTACAGCTTTATCTGCAGGGTCGTGCCAATCAATTATTTAAATCAACAAAATAATGTTTTTCTTCCACATTTTGTTTTTGGTGCGACTAATTTAAATTTCAAAACTAAATTTGATTATTTAGGTATTAATTATTTTGTATAAATTTATATGAGCAACCATTTTGCGTTCGAAAAATTGTTGTTGTACAAATATATAAAAAATTGAACAAAAAAACGCGTTACGCATATGAAAAATGGAAATCAAATAAAATTAAACTAAATTCGTACAATTAGTCATTTACAATTTACTCATATAAGTTGATTAAGTATGTAGTGCTCATTTCATGCTGAAAATAGCAAAATCAAGCATGCTAATTGAATGTACTGGTAATTATGAAGAGTATGCATTTGTGGTTTCACGTGTAACGTGTTGGTGCATAATGTCACAATTCGAATGCGAGTACTTTTTGTGCATAACCCTCTGGTATAAGTTCAAAGTCACGTTCCCTTAAAAAATATTTTCAATAAAGTTAGGTATACTAAATTTGGAAGTAAATGAATATGTTCCTAGATGGCTTCAATTGCATACTATTTGGCGTTTAAACGGTGTTTTGCTTTGGGAATAAATATTTTTCAAAATACCAAACAACGGGGTCTATTTTATTTTCCATAATATCAGTGTCATTAAAAATAATGTTTGTTTTATAATAAAAACAAAATCTTAAAATTTCATTACATGAAGAGAAAATATGAAACTCTTTAACAAAAGCACGCCTGATACTTCCATTAAATTATAAATATCTGTTTTTTTGTACAAAATTGAACAAACACTTCACTCGGCAGGGGTGCATTTATTTGAACAATCAGCAGTAGATGGCAAACACAGTCGGCAGTAATTTACATCCTTCCATATTCGTGCTGTGCTTAATGTGATTATGACATAAGAAAGACCTCATGCACATTGATTTATGTATTGAACAATTGTGTATGATATGTTACAGTCATAGTAAGAATGGTTGTATGCAAAAACTTTGTGGCCTCCTGTTATATGAGGGGGCGAGTAAAGTAACGAGGTATTCCATACATAAATGGATATGCAATCATTATACGTGCATTTTTATATGCATGGGTATTGTATTGTGTATATTTGTGACGAAGCAATAGCATAAAAAAGAAGCTGGAAAATGAACATGATGAAAAATACAAACGACGATGTAGTGCCTGTGATAAGGGTTAAAGTGGCTTTAATGATCATCGCCCGTGTATGGATAAAATGATGAAGCGAATGTGTATGTAGGAAAATGAAGAGCTTAAGTATGTGCACATGAAGCGTGAGTGGCACTATAATAAAAAACGATTTGAAGTTGATTTAGGGGAAGCTTTAACAATTTAGCAATGTTTTGACTAAACTGAGAATTTTACTGCATGTCGTTCAATTATTTGGGTATTCTTCAGAAATTTTAATAATAAATTCACAAAGATGAAGTTATGAAATAAGAGTGACAAGTTTGAAATGAGAGCCCGAAACTTAGTTTTAAAACCCTATTTAAGTGGTGTCGAAGGATTCAATGAACATTGCGCTGTTCAAACATTTATCACAACAGTTTTTAATTACAAATAGAATTGATGTTACAGAAAATATTCCACTTTTTAAAAACAATCGCAAACAAAATGATGTTTCTGCTTTTTTTCGATTTCTGTGCCTAAATATGATCAAACACGTCTACAATTACACGAACATATTCAGACATTTTAACAGCTTAGCCTGCAACAATAATGGTGAATATGTAGGTTTAACCTTATAACATATTCCGCCATCATGCCGTGTACGCAATGTGCCGACCGCGTTGCAACATGAATGCGGGCCAGCATGGCATTTTATGCACCGCAAAACATTTGTGTATGTAATGTGGATGCGCACGAAAAAGCGCCTATATGCATATCCTGACTAGTGGCAACCCCAACAGGCAATAACGCATTTAATGTGTGCACTCTATGCAACCTTGTGTGTTTGCATCCGTTCGATTATATGTGATTGTCCTTGCAAAATATATTCACATGAGCGTCCATACATTTTTCTCGTCATGTTGCTAATTTTATTATCTATTTGAGGCCACTCCGACCCGGATATGTTTTTTTACCAACCCGCACCTCTCCCATCGTTGTGCAAATAGGTGTTCCCGCAAATGTCCCTGTTGTCGAACCCGAAACATTTTTCCTACCCCTTGTAAATACGCTGCCAAGCTGTATCGTGTCACAAAGTATATATAAACTTTCAAAACTCCAACAGTAATGTACGCGTCGTCACCATCAGCACCTTTATGTTGTGCACTGTGTTGTATGGGCGAACCTGCAGCAGTCACCCTGCTTGTGAAGAAAAAAGCAAAAAAAATATTGGCGGAAATGCACTCAGCATTTACAACTGATTTGTCAGATGGAAAATTTGATTATCGTCAATTTGGGTGTATATTTTCGCGATACTTTTTTTTTTTGCGCCCATTGTTGGGTGTATTGTTTGTGTTTGTATTCGCGGCACATGTGGGCGCACAAAAGAATTCATGGGATTCTGATTGACTACTACACAAATTGAATTTGGTGTTTTTTTTTCGTCAGGTTCACACGGGTGAATGCAGTGGTTTCATTATAAAAATAAAATGTTTATTGGTTTTGCCTGTGTTAATTGCATGGTCATTAAAGCAGCAAATTTGTATTGTTCATGTAGAATTAGTGAATCAATAATTGGTGTGCGAATGCGTTGAATCCTTACATTCAGAAAAAGCATTCTTATATTGTACTGATAATGCTATGGCTTTTCAATAAAAAATGAACACAGTTCAATAATCTTAATTTTCCGAAAATATTTCCTTTTTAAACTTCCGTCTATACGAAATATCTTACTAAATTTAATGCCACCTTTCACAGCATAAACACATATTATGTATTTATTTCCAGGCGGGTGTGTAGCGTGTATGCAATTTTATAGGTAGAAAGCGGCCGACAAACTCAGCATACAAAATTCATGAATAAAACTACCCTCGACACAGCTTCCACCATTCCAAGCTAAATTGAAAACAATTCAATTGATGAATTATTAAAATCAATTTTGAGGGCAACACCCACCCAGTTTAAATGGCCGAAAGTGCATCATCTTTCCGCCACTCAATCCACTCTGTAGCCGCATCGGGACGAGAAATACAGCGTGCACAAGCATAACGAACGTACGAGGTATGGAAGCAACATAATATAATAACAATATATGTATCGTTCCGTATAAGGCATGCAATAATATACAGCGCGGAGTACATGAAAAGACAAACACTCGTATAAATGTGGCGATATAAAATGGCATAACGAAAATAAAACAGAGGTAATAAAAGTGCAATAGCCCATTCTGTGTTGTGTTGTGTGCGCTCTGCCACCCCACAATTGGTCTGGTTTGCATGAAATATACAGCATTACGCCCCTAGGTGAATACTTCCGCAACTTCAACATTTATACACCACCATGCATTCGTATATATACAAATTGTTATTGAATATTTTATTTAATTTGTTTCAAGTGCTAGGTCATACATTTTTATGATCAACCAAGTATGTAGCTGTATATCGGAGCGCTCGGAACACGGCAGTCGCAGGCAAAAACACATGAAATTGTACATACATACGTAATAACGCTCATATTTGCACACCTTTGCCACCTCAGATCCCCCAGTTTTATATTGCTGGGGATTTATTGCTTTATAGGATGCCGTGTTGATGCCAGGGCGGACGTTTACTGCAACAGCACAGCACACACGAAATGTGGAAACATCTACATCGCGGGAATATACTTAAGAATAGTCAAACCAACCGTACGACAGCACATTGTGCAGCAACACACTTCGGAGTTGCTGTATATGAGGTTGCGATCTTGTAACTAACTAAAGATGGTGTTTGCGTTCGTGTGGCACAAGCACATATTATTATTATTATATTGTTGAAGTTTAATGAAAATAAAAGAATATAAAAATCATTTGCGGCAAGACTTATGAAATAGGGGCGACATAAAAAAGTTTATTATCTTGTGGCGTTGTTTGTGCACGCAAGTTCCATTTCTTTTATTTGCAAATTGGGTGGTGAACGGACGCTGTTCGTAAAGTGTGTTTGTGTGCCAGTTTTAATATACTGCGGAAGCAAAACATGGCTCGACCATTCGGAGAAGTTGATTGCTTAAGATTACATCGGGCTAAGTGAGTTTGAGACGCCCCGTTAGCTACACTTCGCCAGATTAAACTCGAATAAAAATGCACTTACTTTGCAGAATTGTGGTTGGCTATGAATTGCGAAGCTTTATGAATACTTTTGTTTTGATAAATTACTGTGTGGGTTGGCTGTGTAATATGAAGGTTGTAACATGCAAGTAATTCAAGCTGAGAATATTCCCTGAATAAGTAGAAGAAGAAATTGAGCTGTTCTTGCAGTGCAGTAAAGAAACTTTTCACAAAATAACATTAAATCATGAGTTTATTGTTTGGTGTTTTCTTCACAACGTTGAAATAAAGAATTCTAATATTATATTTAAAAATGGGAAACTTTAAATCCAACACATGCCAATTTGTTTTTTTAATTAGGAGAAATTAAACTTCTTTTTTTTTTTAATTAATAGTATAATTTACTTTTTAGTTTCGGTATATTCATTTTTGGCAACCATTCGAAAATTACCTTGTTACTTCTAAAATATTTATTATTCATTATACCTAGAATAATATTGATGACAATTTTTCAATTCATTGTTACTTCTAGAAAATTAGACATACTACGCGTAAAAAAGTATTTAGTGCAATATCCATGCAACATTCTCCGCACTCGTATCCATTTACGTAAAAGTAAAATGCAAGCAAAGCTCTTTTAAGCAATTGTAGGAATCCCGACAATACTCATATGTCTATAATATACATTCATAGCTGGAGAGGACAATTTTTTGAAAAGTTTCCTTATTTCGACCTGAGTGCAAAGACACAGCACGATTTGATACGCCACATAAATGGATGTTTCCACAAAATAAAAGAAGCATCGAGCAGATTCGTTTTATACATAACTACATATATATACAAGTACGTGAAACGCAGAGACATGAAATTGCGCAATTTACAAATTCAAACTCATATCGAATTCAAAACGGTAAAATATGTATTTTTCATCTTGACTCAATAGCCACCACGCACACATTTATTTATTGAGGAGATTTTCTTTCGTCCATTTGTATTATATTCCACCCCGTATACGAGCATGCACCCACTCGTGGGCAATGTGGTTCTAAAAGTGTTTTCGTATGTTGGAAATATGCGAGGCAGCCTTCTAGGATAGCTTTTCTTACCGTATATGGTTAATATTGGGTGAACAGAAAATGTGTATGTGCGTTAAGGGATGGAGGTGAAAAGAAAGCGTTCGCTTGCTCAATATTTGAACTCTGCGAAAGGATGGGGATGGTGGAAAATAAAAAATTCCAAAGTCATGTGAAAGAATAGAGCTGGAGAATCCTATTTACAGATAAATTGTCCGAATCAAATGAAATGGAACGGAATTTCAACAAACGTGATTTGGATAGTTATATAGATTTAGGTGCAGGGCAACACTCGTGCTCCCGCGCTCTTCATGTTTTTCTCGTTAGAGATATATTCACTTTGCACCGCATTCGACCGTTGTATTATAAAGGAACTGAAAAGCTTTGCACATTTATATCGACATTCCCAAAAGAAATCGATTGGTTTTCCCCATTATTGGGATTGATGAAATTCCATCATTCCCACATGGGGTGTGAAGCGAGCATTTGTTATGCTGGGCACTATCGTTTAGTAAATATAGAAATTAACATGAATATTTATTCAAAAACGAACGATGCAAAAAAGGGGGAGAGTCGATTATAATCGACGAAAAAAACGACCTCGGACTAGTGATGCAGAAACGATGAGGCAAATACCGTAAAGTATGCGGGAGTGGGAGTGGGACGTATAGTTGAGTGTGCGGGAAAAGGATCAATTTATATCAAATGACATGTAATCTAATTCACTGCAACAGTGAAAGACCCTTAGGCGAAATCATCCATGTTCATTCGCCACGAATAGAAACATAATATATACTCGAATATACAGAAGCTCTTCCGCCTCTATGTACATTGTGCATCCACCAATTCTAAAATTAAACGTGAATGCGACAGTGTCAAACATCAGTGTTGCAACACCCTTTCTGCCTGAAATGACACTCACTCTCCCTTATAACTTATTTTCCAGAGTCAACAAAAACAAAGTGTTCCAAATTCCACATAACAACATATATGCTGCAACATTGACAACAAAAAATACTCAATTCATGAATTATAGGATACAATCCAAGTGGATAGCCGGCAGTGAAGCTAGATTGTATGCCGTTAACCCTTCGACGTTTGCAAACATGTTTATGTGTCCATGCAGCAAATTCCGAGGAGCCAGCGGCGACATGCTTCCATTTTATGTATCTACACACTATAATATCGTGTATATAAACTTTACTTTACTGGAGACGCAACGCAACAAAATACAAACGACAATGGAGTGCAGTGACAAATAAAAATACTTTAATTCAGAATATGCATGTGAACTAGTTAAACGAAGACATATTAATGAATGCACAGACACGGCATATTAATGGAAGATGTGAGCTCAAATGGAGCCCACAGGAGACGTTAAATATATTGCACCCTATTTTATTTAGTTTAGGGATTAATTATGCTTTTCGAATAATTAATGATTAAGTGGTGTAAACTGTATATTATAGTTAAGCTTGGGTATTTCGGATGCATATTTTATGACCATATGAATCAATCAACGAGTACTTACTTCACTTAAACTTGGGTGTAGTTTAAATTTGAAATGACTAAAGTTACGTTGATTTTAAAACATTAACAACGACCTATTTCCAATTTCTAAACAGAGATTAAACATATAAGCGTTTAAAAATATTCATTTCAGTACAACAATTAAACATAAGTTTAACTACACACTCCGTGATAAATAATCCACACCCATCCCTTTCATCACGGCATGCGTTCAGTTAAAACAATGGCAATCGATTTTAATTGCCTTAAACAGTAATTTAAATTTATTTGCACCATTTCCAATTTACATACGTACCGAATACCGATAAATGTTGCCGATCTCCCATAAACATTTATTGATTTGTATATTAAGTTATTTAAAATACATTTATTTATTTGACGCAAAAGGGATTATTTGCAGAGCCCACCTGTTGTGGTTCGGCTATGTTTTGGGATTTCGGGAAAATGAGCAAGCATTTCGCCAAATTATGCACATCAGTGATGCCGGCGCGTATACCTACATATTTTCATTCGTACGCCAACTCGCAATTTAGGGGGTGTGGGATGAGGGTGGAATATACACAGCCGAGCCATTGCCGTACCAATGTATAATCATGCTGTATGGAAATTTTATCACAGCGTTGAATACGCAACTAATTGAGGTTCGGTCCGTTTGCATTTATAATTACTGACTTCTATTGACTGTATATCAATTAAACTGCCAATTAGGGGATACATTGAGAAAGGGCAAACATTTTTTTTTTTTGAAAGTAGAAATAACTAACTATTATACGTATAAAAGCTAATGTAAACAATATTGATTACCGCATTTGAATAAACAAGCACGTTGTTATTATATAAATAATTATTATTCCAAATAAGTGAATTAAAATGGTGACAAAACAGACTTTTGGTTACAGACTTGGTCACATCATTACACGCATTTGTGTTCTATGAATATGTCCGAAACAAAGTCACCCAGAAGGAAACAATGGTGGTCGATAAATACTGATTCAGTCACCCTAACACTATCCGGTGCGACCAAACTACTTTTCTCCAGCTATTGTATACACAAAAGGGGTTGCAACAATGTGAAATTAAGTCAAGTGGATCAGTTTATTGTGTTACCCTTGTATAATTAATGATTTCTCTTATGGGTTCATCTTATATGTAGATAACGATGTTTCGGCTTGTTTCTTTCACATATTTGTCCTTGATTGTAGATGACTCATTAAATTGAAGAAGAAACTTAGCAACCGCTTTGATAAGTGCTTCACTTGTAATTTTTGTATAAGGGTTTGAGAGACAATTATCGTAATTTTATTTCCACATATCGCAATTCAGAGTGAAGTTTGAAACATGCTTTAATTAATTAAATTGTAGTGGTTGCAATAAACCCAACTGTGTGTCTACTTTCCTACGTTCCTCAAATAATAAGTAATAATCGAAAATAATTTTGTTGTCCATCTTCAATACTCATACATGATATTTTAGCAGCCTCATTTGACGACAGAGTTTATGATTCTTACAATTAAAACCGTACATGTAATTGTACAAGTGGATTAATTTCAACGTCTAAAAAAAATATTTGGAATAAAGGTGTTTCTTTTAAGGAACACTGCACGTGTGAAATGCACGCCACGATATATGGTGTGAAAGATCAAAAACTAGCACAAACGCCAGTAACCCTCACACAATATTATGCAAAAGTGTGGCCCGGGGAGGCGGATTGCATTGCTAAAATATCTGCATTATGCATTTTAAGTTATGCCGCTTTTGCAATATCATTGTATGCCAAAAGTTAAAAGAGCAAAATTATAATATAATATGCTGTTTAGTTGATGCGGGGTGAGTAGGTGGGCAGGTGGCTTTGTCGTGTACGAAAGTGTGCAGCGTACAACGAATATGTGGGATACTTTTGCGCAGTTGTCGTAGTGATGGTTTCCGTGGTTGGGCCCCATAAGAATTTAGTTCATGTCTGGTCGTTATAACATTTTACAATAATTAAGCTGAAACGGTTAAGATGATTATCGTTGGCACACAAAACAACACCATGACCAATTGTTATTTTAGTTAACCGAATTTTTGCGCTCGCGTATATTTTAAATTATGTATTTCCTTCTAGCTATTTACAGAACATGCTAGTAAAGAAAGTTTTCACAGAAATAATCCATGGATCTACTGCGTTATTAGGAAAATATAGTCCCTGTTTTTATTATGATGCGGCTAGATATAAAAGCATATTATTAAGCGAAATGCGTTAGTGAAATATAATTTTTTCTAATAAATGTTATAGATTATTTATTTTGTTGAAATATTTTAGCAAGCCAATATTTCCACCGAATTTTTTTCTAGCTGAAAAAATAATAACCCAAAAAAAAATCAAACTTGCATTACTGAAAATACGAAACTTTGTGGCAAAATACAAAATTATGTTAAATATGAGTTTCTTTTAAGTTCAATGTAGAACAAAGAATTCATACAATAATTTTCGAGCTACAACAGTTTAAATATTTACTTCCAACATTGCATTGAAAAATATTGACAAATTAAGTACAAATCCATATAACAATACCATCCCATTAAATGGCTCCATAAATTGCCGCATTAACCATTTACCGTCGAGGCACAATGTCTGAAGCGTGATAATGTTTCGTAGACATACAAGGAAACTGCAGTTTGGTTCATGTCAAACTGCAGTTTCCTCGTACATCCATATAATAAAACATTACCACAGACAAAGCACAACTCATAAAACCTGCACGTATGTTATTAGACACATTTATGGGGAGTTGCATTAACATGAAGTGTATGTGAAATCGGCCACTAAACGGCGCCATATTATTTATTTTTTTAATATCTACACAATGTGTTCATAGCATAAAACATTCATATCAAATAAGGGCATGTGGGGTGGTGCAACACTTGTGAACTTTGGTTCATCCGCAACAGTCGCAACCACACACGTGTGAAGGGACTTTTTTAAGCAAACGTAATGCAAAATATTCTTAGAAATATTGTCAGTCACGCACTTTCAAATTTAATGTTAATGTTTCATGTTTATACTGTACAGATAAAAAAGACGCTGCAATTTCTTGGAAACCAATCATTGCTCAAATGTGGACTGAAATCGACACAATAATCGCTACGTACGAGTATCAGCAAAGTGCGTTTTATTATTTGAGGGGTGAAAGCACTTTTAAAAGGGTTGTTAAATTTTGTTTTTTGCAAAATCGCATGTTGAGGGTTGAGTTGGAGTTTTGTCTGTCTCCATATAGCCTGAATCCTGATTGCAATGGCTAATTAAATTTATTTGTGTCGTGACTCATGTAGGTGTATTATGTGCAGCGCTCTAAGAGGGATGATTGGCATACAGTGGTCAAAGTGGGTTTGTAATTGCAAAGGTTTGTGGGCTTCATTAGACGTTTAAGTTCAACTCGGCAGTGCACATGACTGATTTAATATTGAACTGGACATATGTGGTTGCGAAACGAATCAGGAAAAATGTTCACTGAGTGGTTAAATTTGTTCATGTTCAAATTTATATCGTGTAGACTGTTTTATTGCGCAGTCGATTTATTTGTTATTTAGACAATATCTAGCCACATTATGTTCGATGATAATTTATGTCTAAAATGTGTTTTTTTTTCAATAGAAAGGGAGGTTTATAAAAAAAATAAAATTCAAAATAATGTTGTGGAAAAAATATCTTTGTTTTATAACGAGAACCATGCGCAATGTGTAATTAATTTTCACCACGTTGTCGAACAATCCAATCTCTACACAAAACACTCTTTGAATTCGAAATTATTCCAAAACAAAACTAATTACAACAAAATCATATGAGATCACCAAATCACAAATCATCAACATAAATGATCTTGACAACTTAATAAGCATTTACCATTTTGTATTCCAAAGACTAAAATACACCCTTCACACCTCCTTCAAGAATGCCCTCCCAAAACACTCAGCATAATATAAATAATTAACATTATCTGCCTGACACAATCGTCGGCGTACATATTAAAACAACAACTGCAGCATATTATCTTCCTGACGGGTTTAACGAAGTGACTATGCTTTGGAGATCGCCTTCTTCATCCAATATGGTAAAGCATAAAAACTTTTAATCCGAAATTAAGAACAACCCAACGCCGCACTGCAGAGCAAAGAAACATGCGAAAAATGTACAGCACCTCACCAGTCTACAATCCTCACCTCAATGCAACCAACTGTACTTTAATAAATCCTGACACATTTTATGAATAATAACAGGGTCTTTAATTAGGCGACGACAGGCGACACTCAGCAACAACCTCAGCACGCACCCACCCTCATTTCCTCACACCAGATACCAGTGTAGTGTAGTCATCGGAGTTCATGTGATTTGCGTACGTTTGAACTCGGTTCAGTTAGACTGTCATGCTAACATAATTCATTCATCTACATTTTATTATTATTCAAAATCTTAGTTAGATCTTTGAGCTGGATGGGGTTTAAATACGATTCTTTTGCGTTTTTGAATATTTTCTAATACACTGTTTGATTTGTTTGTGTACAAAATATCTGTTAGATTATTTTATTGTGAAGCGGTGTCATCCGAAACATTGCGGTCTGCATGGTCCTTGGAATGAAAATGGGTGTAGCTTGGATATGAATTTGAATATCTGATTTGTTAATCCATGAACTATAATTAAATTGCCATCAAAACTATCTTAAACAATTGTTTAACATTAGGTTTTTTATTAAATATATGATTTCCTAACTATAAGTTAGAATAAATCTTTAAAGCACCTCCAATTTGCTTCAATCGAAAATTAAACCCTTAACGTATGGTTTAAAGACAAATCACTTGACAGGAGCAAAAAGATAGTTTTACACAACCCTAATGGTGAATAGTTGTCGCATTGTCGTTGTATCTTAAATCCCAAATCAAAATTAATGATTAAGGAACTGTATCGTATACAAATCTCCTTAAGCTCTATTATTTGATCAAAAATATATTGACTTTCCAGTACAATTGTGCATAATTTAAATATAAGTAATAAGTATATTTTGGTTTTGCTTTCTCATCGTTTCTTTATAATAATGGTTTTCTTTGTAATAATATTAATAATCTGGTTAATATATTCATAAATTCTAATGTAGCCTTCTGGTTATCGAGTTTAAAACCACAAACGTTGCTCAATCCAATAGAGATTACTGGTCTTTAAGAAATTCTCAATTTGGATTTGGAAGGATTACCTTAATGCGTAAGGATTTGTTTATAAACATTTGTTTGGTGGCTGTCGATCGGTTACCCAGTGAAGCACAATTATTTGTGGTTATTTCAACTTCGATCTTCGCTATATTTCAAAAGAATTTGAAAGAAGGAATATTTTATTGAGTTACCTTATAGATAAGGAAACAAATACTTTTAAAAATGAGTAATGTTTTATTGATGAAAGTAGAGTTTATTGTAAAAGTAAAAAAGCATGTGTAAGCAATTACTTCAAGTAGGTTCTCGGGATTCAGCCATAAAGGCAATATCATTCCAAATCGGAACTGCTTTACAATTTATACACATACATCCAACAGGAAATGGGTAGGCAAAAGAAGGGTACACTGCATACGGTACTGATTACACACATCTGCTCAAATGTACACTTATTTAGCATATGTGTGCAGTGTAAGCATATTTATGAAATTAAGTCACTATGGGTGAGGGTTTGATGAACAAAGTAACGAATTTGCGCTTAATTAAACTAATTAAGAGATTTTAATTTACTTAAACAAGATAAAGCAGAAAAACAACTCGCATACACACACACACACCTTCATGTATAGTGAACGCTTAAAAACGATAAACTCCTTCCCACCGTCTCTCGGATGCTCCATTAAACGATTCATTTGAGAGAACTCCTACATTATATTCATTTCGAAATTTCTCGCACCACCCACAAAACTACACCATTCCGAAACGACCTACGGCACAATTCAACTCCCTTGTTCATTCCTTTCTTTCTGTGCCTTTCAATTTACCCGCACAGCATATACCGAACGTATTCTGAATGGTGTACATAACATTACCATATACACACCTGTACAGAGCTGTTCGCTCATTTTCTCATTTTCCTGCAATATCCTATTATACCTTCGAGTGTACTCTTTGCTCGTTACCTTGTTTAATTTTTCCATATTCCCGCACAGTTCCAAATACAAAAGTTCTTCCTAAAAATGAAACAATAGCGATTAAAAAGTGTTTTTACGATTGTAGTGCCCTTCAAGAATACAACGGAGTGAATGCGAGTTGCGACTTGAGAGGCGTTTTGGGGCCAAAAATATGACACGGAAAATACGGAGGCCTGCTTTTATTTGTATTTTTTTTTTGGCTTCATGTTCGGCACTTAATGCCTCTAAAGTCTAACTGAGTGGATTTTATATAAGTGCGGTTTTAATTGCTTAAATTAAGTAAATTCTGTAATTTCGGTAGTTTTGGAGGGATTAATCATAGAATTCGTTTTTCGAATTGCAATTTAAGAACAAACAACTTTTCGAAAAATTCATCAATTTTTTTTATATTCTTGAGACTAAAAATATTGTTTTTTTCGAATTCAAAAGTAATCAAAATAATTCAGCCTTCAAAATAATAAATTTTTAGAACACTTTAGTAGTAGAAAATCTTGCATAATAATTACCAAAAACTTACTAACTTTCAAAATCTATCTTAAAAATTTAAACAGTAATAAATAATTTTACATATTATTTTAATTTCTCCCTACGTGTGCAAATATTTGCGGTATATCATAGAAAACATAAAATTTACATAACCTTTAAGATAAACAAGTCAAATATAATTCGCAAGCTTACATCTTAAAAAGATCAGCTTAAGCTTTAAGTATCGTTTCAAAGTACTTTGCATATAAGTATTTTGGAAGATAGAAAAAACAAGTAACTCATGTCAACATTATATTAAGAAAATCTCTCGTCGTATAAAGTGAACGTTTAAAAACACAGATGCACTTAATTGAAGACTCATTTCATTAAAGGATATCGCCATACGTTCTAGCTATTTTCGCCCACACACATTATATTGCCTCCACGCGTATGTACCCCCACTTGGGCACGCGGCGCTGTGTATCAAATCTACAATATTGCGGGCCACAAAGGCGTCTTCAAAAATGAATATTAACTGTTGCACGTACATGATAAAGGTCCTTAAATGAAATATTATGGGCAATTTCGAAATTATTAACCACCTCTGGGGGTGAAAGCGTGTTTTTGTCTCCAGGCATTTCTTTTTATATACACGCAGCATTTGTTTGAGTTTTGTGCTTGAATGTTATTGCAACGTGTGTGTTATATGTGCGGGATACTCTATAGATGAAACGAGAGTATGAAAATGTTGTTATACAGTTAGTGCGACGTAGGGAATTGCCCGCTTATGTTTTTGTGTGTATGATACAGGATGCGGGCACGTCCGAAGCAAATAAACATTTTAATATTTTCTTGGTTGCAAATGGACAAGTATGTGTACAAAATATTTTGGAACACGTCCATTTGGAATACACACGTCATAATACAGTTACGTTTTCGCTAAGAATTTTCTAGCAAATCACCCCTTCAAAAATATTACACACCCTGAATTCACATAAAATACAATCAATATAACATTAAAAATAAATGTTTCTTTTGCTTTGTATTCACCTGCATGGTGCCAAGAGCAAAAAGTGGTGTGTGAAAGATAGCAGCGAAAATTTCACAATAAAACAAGGAAATCATCTATCTCCTTTCAGTCAGTGGACGTTGAGGAAATTAACTGCTCGTGAGTTGTGGTGGTGTACCTTTTTGCTTTTGTTGTTTTTAACGCAATATTCCAAATAATAATAAAACTTAATTTTCGTTAGCGTCTAGACACGGGTAATACACAGTTTTATGTCTCCCCAGTTCCATTTTTCACATATTATTATTATTGTTGTGCAGTTGGTTCCCTTCTTGTTGCCTGTTTGCATGTCATGATATTCCTGTAGCCTCACATTTCACTGCTGTGTGTACGGAGCTACACAGGGGTGGTTGTTGTTGGCTTGTACGTGTTGTACGTATGTGCCATTTAGTCGCTGTTATTTCGCCGCATATTTTGCGGCAATATATGAGGCTGATGAGGGTGGATGGATGGCGGTGAAACTATTATAACACAGGTATTCCCATTTCACTACACCACCTGGTAAATTATGTGGATGGAAGTGAAGAGGAAAGTTTTGTGCGCCTTGAATGTTTCGATTTTGCATTTGTTTTGTTTTGTTTTGTGTGATACCTTGCGTTGAGTATGTTGCTGTTGTTTAATTTTTAAATGCTTTTCAGAAGTATGCAAAAGTTAATCATCAACGTGTGCAAACATTGCTAAGATGTTTGTCCTTATTACTGTAATGCATGACACGAAAATTTTCATGTGCAAAACGTTGTGGTTTGGGGGTGGGTGTCTCCCGCATTCACTGTTATACTGGATGTGCGAGCGTGTATGGTTTGTATCTGCTCGCGCGCACTCTCTGTGGATTGTGGTTAAATGGTGCATATTTTTGCATATATTTAATTTCGGAGCATTGTTCTCATAGTACACAGCATATATGCTTGTATAGCGAATGGCGCAAGGTTCTGTTAGGCAAGGCAGCAAAACATTTACAAGAGTAATTGTGGAAAATGGTTTTAAGAAATGAGGAAACTGTAACGGACGTCAGCTCGTAAGTGGTGCCCTAAATTGTATGCAAAATATGATAATAAATGATGTTGGAACTTCAAAATTATTTTTATTAACTAGGCATAACTGTACAACATACGTATATAAGTATATTTTTAAATGGTTCATGAAATACTAGTAAAATGATGTTAATGCGCATACGTGAAATGTAAATATTTGCATTAAAATATCAGTACACCACAATATCTGAGCAAATTCCATTTTAATAATGTACAAATATGAAAAAATGTTTTACAGATATTTTAAAAATTAAATATTCGGTCAATAAAAAATTAATTACATTTAATTTGTTTTGGGGTTTATTAAAAACACGTTATATGGTGTTTCACTACTCCTTATATTAAGGAGTCTTTGAGCACTTCTAAATCTATTAATCATAGTGGCTCTCATTTACTCTAAAATCGTATTATCATTATATAATATTACATTATTATATTGAATTTAAAAATTAATATAATTAAAATTTTAGAAGCAACAATGCAATGTATTAAACATTTCTGAAACTGTACCATTAAGTCTTATTTAAAAAGTGAAATTTTAAACAGTACGTTCACGAAATATTGCAATTTCACGTCTCCATCGCATAATATCAAATATCTACAACAAAATCCGCGTGTAATGTGCTAAATTATTGAAGACAAAGAACGAATTACCCGCCATTCGTTTCGTTAATGTTATATATGGCAATCACCAGATGCCATTTACAGAGCAAACGATATAATAAACATTTAAAAGGAAGCATATCTGGCTTCATGGAGGCAACGCAAATACTTGAACCAAATTGTACTGTGCATGCTGCATAGTTAACATATATATGTTAATACATGTTCGCATAATAGTCACTGTATACGAGCTGCTGATTTGGTTCCATGCGCGTGATGTTGGGGTGTCACATCTAATGTCTTCGAATGAAAATGTTCCGATTACATCGAATTCTTATTAAAAAGGCTATCTGTATTCAATGCAAAAACTCAAGCGATGAAATGCCGCATGTACATTTTATAGAATATGCGAGCACCTACCCAGTACCCATACTTAGTACAAAGACGCATGGCATGTGCGGTTGTCGGTTGGTACTTGGTAAATTTTGGGATGGATGCAGCATTCGTTCATCGAAAGGGTGTGAGCGACATGATGTAATCGTATTATATCACAAACCTGAGGAACAATGGCTGAAAAGATCAAGATGTTATGGGAGCGCTGCGAACGTACAAACATACACATAAAGCCCGTGCACAAAATTGAACGCACCCGCACCTCTGGGGACATGCGGATGCCGTACATTCAAACGTATAATATATAGGTATGTAGAGTTACCGGGGTTGTTCTCTCTTATTGTAACAGGTCCGCTGGTACACCAACACGTGTATTGCCGGGCGGGGGTGGTTTTTGGGGTTAGGTGTTCTGTGCTGTGTTTGGTGTGATGCTGTATGTATGCACGAATGATTATTTGAAACGAGTGAATGTGTGTAAATGTGCTCAGTGTATTTAAGTATTTTGGTGCGTTTTTGGAAACACACAAAATGGAATAAATAAATTAACAGTAATGCTAAGTTATGGTAACGACTTTTGGTGCTTGCTTGACTTTTTTCGGCAGCTTTTCCCCGTTGGCTTTTTGTCTATCTATATACGTTGAGTGCCCTAGATATGTGTAGGTATATGCCGCATGTGCCATCATGGTGGTAATGGTCGCGCGTGTGTGTGCGCTTCTTCGTTTACTCGCTTGTCGGTGGGATTTACAGAAAGCAATCAAAATAAATGCTAAAAGCGGTTATATGCCTTTCTATTTTCATAGCAATTTTCCTCCTTTTATAGGGCTTAGGCCGTTGAATCAACATAGGTATCAAGATGTACAATATATTTACAAATATTTGTAATTCTTTTGATTTTATTTCTTGGTCTTTCCGTTTATTTTGTGTTTTTTGTTGATTCCTTTTTCGATTTTTTTTTGTGGTTGGCATAATCGCTTTCTCGTGTCCTTGCTGCAGGCATTAAGGGCTCTCATTTTAAAGCACACACAGCGTGTTGGCGTAAACATTTAGATTTTAGATGATGATCGCAGTTGAATTATTGATCACTTTTAAACATTTGCAAATATTCTCTTGAAATAGCAAATAATGCCCTTATATTTAATGTAAATAAACATCACACAACAGGAGTATTTTTTGACTTTATTTATATTTTTCAGTCCTTATAAAACATTTATAAAATAATATTGTAAAGAGTAAAAATTAAATACATAATTGTATAAAAAGGTAAAGGTTAATTAATTAGGAAAACTTTAAATTTTATTGAAAATTAATTTTTGTGTACGATAATTTTTTTCATTTTATAAGAAAGTTTTTTTTTTAAATATCAAACATCTTGTGTACTTATTTTAACTATTTTTAAATACAAATACCACGAGGTATTTTGTAAGTCGTATTCTTGTACGTTACATCATTCAGTCGGTATTCACAAATATAAGCATAAATACATATTTTTAAACTCATAAAGCACAGCGTCTCCACGAGCTAAATGAAATGATGCTTGTCTAAAATTGCTCAAGCTTCGTGATAAAGCACCGACAAAATATCGCCAAAGTGTCTAACGAAATGAATTCATCTTAAAATAAATTACAGCAATTAAATACGCCTTAAGAAATTTAATTATAACGATAATTAATTTTAAAACTTGTGCAAGCAAAAGAGGAGTCGAAGGGCCCGAAACAAGATCCTCTCTATGCATGCGAAGCTGCAAAAAAAAAGCGAGTGTTCCCAAATGGCAAAACGAGATAACAAAATGATGTACAATGCTGGGGAAATTTAATGGATTTCACAGAATATTAACAACAGCGAACAACTAATGTTGTTTTGCAGCAAACCACTAAAAGTTACAACAATCGAGATACGTATTGCACGCTTTCCTTAATCCAATATACAAAAATCTATTTATTAACTCAATAAAAATATATTATAATCATATTTTCTCAAATATTAATTATTCCATTTAGCTCAACAATGAAACGTGCTTTGAATTCTGACTGCAGGAATTTCCTCTATATATACATAACTGGATCTACATGAAACATCTTTGGTGCAGTACACAAAGTCCGGGGTGTGGGTGTTATAATGGGGGCCGCATTATTTTCCAGGGCAACAGTGAGAATATGCAAGTAGCTGGTGAAATGTGTGCATGCAAAGCATTGAGACGTCATTCTGTGTGTTGTGAATGTGAGGACATCAGGAGCACTCCAGGGATGGTTGTGCGGTGGCAGAAAAACTTTTGAAATGATCGTGGAAATTATAATGAAATTTTGATGCACCGCATTTTGCAAATAATAATATGTATGTACAAACTACAAATAAATGAAAACTATTTTGAATTGTTAATGGCGTTTCCTGCTGCTTTATCCTCCATTGCTGAGAGAGGATATTTTACGTTATAACTATATATACGACATATTTACATTTGAATTTGAGTACAATGCAGGGAAAGCAATTTCGTATTCTCTGTGAGTGCGGTGTATCCTCTTTATGCGATAAGGGTATACACCAATAAAGTTGTGCCTAATGTTAGGCTAAATCCTGATTTTCCGTTTTGCATTTAATATTTGATTGTGTTTCTTTCGTATAAGGGACAGTGTCATCTTATACGTTCATGCGTACAAAATTGCCATTAAGACAGATACTATACATAGGGACGCAGCACAATAAAAAATTATGTTGACCTATTTAATTTTATATTCCAATACCATTGCCGTTCATTGTCGTTATTACGAAACATATCTACTTATGCCTTCACGTTCTTAGATTATTGGGTGTCCCACCCAAAACCAGCAATAATAACGGCGGAAGACGGCTACATGGCAATAGCCAAGAAAACGCTGTGTGACAGAGCGCCCTATGGCTGCAACTTACATACAGACTTCCATTTTAATATGGACATCCACTACCGTGCTGCGTCTCACAGCGAGTTCAATACTATACACCATCGCTATACATGGTTGGGCATGATCCACATCGTATCCCCATCAGAGAGCGGCGGTGAAGAAGAAAATATAAAATATTAAAGTGCAACATCTGTGACCAAAGATGAATATAAACTTTTATTGGTGTTTTCCGTTTGAGAGCGATGTGAAATGTGAATGTATTGTATATGTACATTCGACAAGGGCGAAGAAATTTGCCGGCGACAAACAAGCAGGGTGGCATGACATTCGGGCCGTATAACAACCCCCGCTTGCATCGGCTAACGGATTATATACACTGGGAGTCGGGACAAAGAATATTATATGTACAGGATCTTGAAATACAAAATGCCGACTGATTGTAGTGGAAGGGAGAAATAAAAACGAAACGATGTCTCCATTCAAATTGAAGTACGAGTAAGGCTGAATAATTCTTGATATTGTAATGTGGCTTGTAAAGGACATCGAGCAAATGTTAACACAAATGTAGGGGAAAGTTGTCTCTGTAACAAGTTTAATGTCGAAATTAATATTGGAGATTTTATTGATGCCTCGAACATTTATTAGTTACAGGCCACAGGGTTAAAATCACATTTTATTTGCAGATTTTGAGAGTTTTTGTAAGCATTATGCGTGGGGGAAAGTGCGATTTAAATTATGCTATAAAATTCATGATATCTTTATTGCAATATATTTTTGAAGTTTTAATGCATTTTATTGTTAAAGCTGAATTAAAATAAATAATGACATTTTACTCATTTTAGCTTGCTAGTTTTTGAATTTCTCTACGATTGATGAAATCCGAATTCTGCCCTCGTTGTTTTTTATTTCCTTCAACTTCCTCTCATCCCACCACTTCAATATATACGGTTTGTTTTATAAAATCCTTTAAAATAACGTATCAATTCTTTGATTGTAGTTTTTTTTTTACGACATTTAATTAATGTTAAAGTCTTTGTCAAATCGAATAAAGTCGAGTATTTATTACATCGTAGCACCATAGTTAAAGCTCCCCTTTAGCGACAGCATTTTAAAACTCACCGTAATATGTGGGAAGGCGTACTGTGTGTAAGCAAAAGCAAATCAGCGATTTATTACTTTGTTTGAAGCCTCAACATCCTGCGGCGTTTCGACACGCCAAAAAATATGCCCCACAAATTCACACGCAAAAACACATACACCCACACACGCATACATTTATTATGCCTAACAATGAGATATGAAAAGTTCCACAGCGAAACATCAAAATTTTGTTGAACTTATCTGCATTGTGTACTCCGGATTATCACAACATTTACACTTTGTTATCAACGGCATATAACAATATGTCAAGCGAATCGCAAAATTGAACGACAGACAATGGGGATTACATCTCGGTTTTTCGGGGGCAAATCGCAGGTACTTGCATGAATACATGTAATCGAAAATAGCATTAGTCTCGAAAGACGCGCGGTACCAGGCGCAAGTGCTGTAAAAGCTTACTTCAATATGCATTTCATTTTGAACTTCCAGGAAAGTGTACAGTGTACAGTCTACAATTTCTCTATAGACATAAGACCCTTAGGAACTCTGTTGCTTCGTTAATGTCTTATCGCGAATCAAGGCGCACAATGTTCCTGAATGGAATGCCTTGAAGCGATGAGACTCTTACATGTTTGCATCGGTTGTTGAAGGGACTCGCGTCACATTGAAAATGGCTAGACATTGACTTAACATGGGAAGCAAAGCATAACATAAAATTCGAGAATGACGACATAAAATGCAGTGATTTGGATGAGAATGGTGTTCTGTTTGTGGGATGCAGTCTATAAGTAATATTATAGAGATATATTGAGCTGTTTTATTGGCGAGTACATCGTTGCGCCTTTCCTGGAGGATTGATGCAGAGCTTTTAAGCTGCTAGCCTGCTAGGTACTCCAAAACAAAAAAAAACAAATAATCGTCATATTATACGATGTCTTAAAGCTCATTTAACTTTGGAAATAACCCGAAATGCGGAAAGGTAGGGCCAGATAAGGTTTATTGCTGCTAATGTTGTTACCACGCGTATATTATATTTTACGCTTACTTTTCTCGTGTCGCATATATTTTATGTGAATGGCCCCATTTTGCATGGACAAATTTTTCCGGCTTCGCTTGAAAAACATTGTAGCAATTTTTTTTGGTGGTGTACTTGCTGTACGAGTGGTCTCTTTATATTCATTGTTGTCCGTATCGTCGACTTCCTTTCCGCCGCTCAATGGGCGATTAAAGCCGGCTTGTTTTCGTCGTCGTCGTCGTCGTCATAGTCGTCGGTGCCAGGGTGATAATAAACGGTAATTCATTTCCACCTAATTTTTTTCGCACACCCACTTTTTGTTTGGTGTCCCATATACTTTGTATTGTGTACATCGCATCCCATGCGCCAATGAAATGGGTGGGCAGCGCTCCGAAAATACATATAGAGAGAGGTTTTATTCAGTTATATTGTCGGTTCTTATACTAAAACTGTTTATTTTTGGCTGGGGATGTTGCCATAATTGTTGTTTTTGTTGTTTTAGGATTATTAAATGAATTGGTCTTATTTTGTTGTTAATGAAATAGTTTGCCACCATCCAATTTTATTAATTATTCAGAGACAACTTCCACAACTCCTACACCCTTATCCCCGTTAAAGTGTGCAGTATAGAACATATGCAGGGAAATAAAATACAAAAACTGTGAGGAACCGAAACATTCCTGTAGAAAAACAGACACCTCACACACACTTAGGCAGCTGTTGGAATTTTAGTAATTTCAAATGCTTCCATTTGAAAATATTTCTTCGACTGCGTTTTCATTCGTTTTCCAGTTTGATTCCGACTTATTCCTTTAATATTCACGTTGGGTGTAAATCAATTTTAACAGCCCCATAAATTACCTTTCGCTCATGGCTGGTGCGGATCTTTGCATGCGACCCATTTTTTTTTTCTTCGCGGGGTTTTTCTGCTCTGTCCATTGCCCACATTTTACTTCAACAATTCTCAAGACCCTAATTCCTTAATGTCGAGTGTGGCGTACATATGGACATATTTCTTGCGCGTACCTTATGGTCGTGCACAGTTTTTGTCCGCAGAAAACATGAGATGTATGCATAAAATTTTCATTCGGGAATGGTGCAATATCTGATGGAGCAAGTTCAAGATTTGGCTATATGCTTGGGATATTCTACTTTGTTTTTTTACTTATTTCATAAACACGATCGAAATGTTTGAATCCGATTACAATAATTGAGACAGTTCTGAAGTATGGCTTCACACCATATTTATTTTGAAAAATGCTTCAAAAATATTTATTTTAATGTTCATTCTACCTAGTCTGCCTAAACCAATAAATTTTTTTTTTATTTACAGTGCCAGCTCTCTACTTTATACACTTAACGAACACACAACTTCGTCGAACATGAAAATTTCTGACCTACGGAATTTAAGGAAGAAAAAATACGTCTTCTTGCTGTACACGATAAAAATCCCATATAACATACATATTTATGGTACAGTAATAGAACGTACACTGTACACCAAACATATTTCAGTGTAAAGCTCCATCACCCAGCCCACTCAAAAGAATTAAATTTTAAGAGCAACGTGGAGCGCGCGCTTTCAAATTCAATGGGACATTGATGATGGGCTTCCCTTCTGTATATTCATGGCGTTTTCGTTTTCATCAAGTTAATTTTGTTTGTTTGATTGATTTGCGGTAATGGGATTTGCAGAAGTTGATGATTGGCTGGGCAATCTAAATGGAAACTTAATTAAGCGAGTTGTTTTAATGAGTCGATATATTATGAGCAACTATGTTTTGTGAGCATGCATTTTGAAAGCTTGCATATATAACTTCAAAATTCCTGTATATAAATCGGTGTAATGCAGAAAATGGTAAATGAAGCTGAATTTAATATGATGATGAGCACAATATGTATGACTTTAACAAACACGATATCTAAAAACTCAATTAACTGATTGCTGTACTCCGAGAGTATGTGTGTAAAATGCAGCGAGTTTTTACAATTACAATTTACGGCATTCCATGTAAATTTATTTTGACGGAAAAATATTTAAACAATAAATAACTCACCAGTTAGTATATAGAATTGTACCCTTTTGGCATTTATAACTTTTTAAATAAAATAGCTAATGTTAAATACAAACGTAATGGTTAATTCGTACTCCGTTTAAAGCATTCCATCAATCCATTTTAAACCACTTTCTTTCCCCCTGACAAAGTTATTTTTCTACGTATAATATTGTGGTTCATCAAACCACGTGAATGAAATCTCCCCATCTCAGGGAGGATATGGCCATATATATTTAAGTTTCCAATCAAAGTCGATCATCTGCAAATAATTAAATTTTCACGGTTAAATATTGCCTTGGCAAATCAATAGGAAACAAATTATTTTTCCTTCATCCGATAACAATTTTCGTGCTCGCATCTGCGTGTGGGAAATTGAATTAACTTATTTGCATTGATACACTCCGTTTTCAAAAGCGAGACACGACACGACGCGACGCATCGATGTACTCATGTGGATGGAACAGGACGCTCAGTCCCCAAACGGAAGAGATAATTCAAATAGAAGGATAAGGGGGCGCCCTTATTTTATCTTGATACATACTTTTATTACGCTTTGCGTAGAAGGTTTTTTTTTTTGCACTCACTGTGTGTATTCTTTAAATTTTTTAATGTCAGCTGAATATTTATTCCCCCTTGTGATTACGGCCGGTTCTTTTCCTATTTTTGGGCTTTCATGATGAAGGGAAAATTTGCTTTTTTAAAAGGAGATTCGCTTTTACTTGGCAATCACAGCTAAAGGACTTGTGCTCGAGTAGCTGAGTTCATATTTTTATTATGTTGCAAAAATGTCGTTTAGCATAAATATGCACAGGCATATTTTTTGAAAAGTTAATAGTATTTATATGAAATTAAACATTTCGCACGATTTTTATTAAGTGATCGTTTTATTAATAAAATTTCTTGTCGGTTTCGGCACGATTAAAAATGGCAAAATTGCTGTTTAAAAAGAATACGAGAAATAGCTTAGTAGTTGCCATTATCCCGGCAGATTGTTACGGTTTCTGTTATTTTCTGATTTCATACCCTTACTATTCAGTGTTCTTTACGTCTATACAACGCATCTGGATGATATAAGATAAATCACTTGTGGGCTGACAAAAAAAGTGCCTTCTCTCTGTTGCTTACGGTGCAGACTTTATTTATAATAGGGTAGATCATCTCCAGAACTTTGGGTTTGAGTCTGGACATGTCTGGATGTTAAAAAACAAGGCTTATTATATTAAGAGGGAGCCAATACAAAAAATTTGAATAAAACATTAATACCGGAGAAAATATGAATGACAAATTTATTAGGCGAATGATTCAATAAATATCTTCATCATTTTCCAAATCGATTTTGATGCTCAAATATACCCAATAATGTAATATTAAATGACCGGTAGTTAATCTATCGTAGAGGATATTTGTCTTTGATGAAGGCTATTTCAAATTTATTTGTATACAATGTAAGCGGATAATAATAATCGTAAGAAATGTTTTAATTTAATTTACTTTTTATATGCAAAAAAAAGATCTAATTTAAAACCGGCACAAAAGATTACGTATGATTTTCAAAAGAAACCGTAAGCGAATTCAAATGATATCGTTTTATATTTGGCCATTCTCCAAAAGCTGTAACCATTCGCGCTGGGCTGATACGAGCAACTCCAATTTGGACGCACAAAGTAATTGGACGAAACAGATTCCGCAATATTAAACTAAGAAATCCCTTCCTTCCGTAACACTTTCACCTTTTTAGCAATTCATTTTTCTTTCGTTCATCCTCTTTTAGTGAAACAACGGCGGCGTTTCCACACCATACCAACAAAAATGCAATCTACACTTTCGCAATCTGTTCATGAAGCGAAACGGATATGAAACAATAAGAGGCATCTGACTCGGAATAAAACTCAATATCCTAAGGGAAAGATTGCTTGTATAAAACAAATTATGGAGATATCTTGACGCTAAAAGTGGTGAGTAAGCCCATGCACACAAAAAGGTGAACTGTTAATAATGCGGGCGCTTACGGGATGCGGGATGCTTTTGGGTGGTTGTAAGATGGGAAGGTCGAATAACAAAGTCGCAATAAACCCGTTTCCTTTATTGGTAAACCGCAAAACGGAGGAGTAGAGAATGGTGGCTTCGGTATGAACGCCGACCAAATAAAATGAAACTGAATTAATTGAAAGCAACAGATACAAATTACATAACGCACATTATTGTGGAGTCAAATCGAGTGAAATTCAATGGTGCGTATGGGGATTCAAAAATAAATTTGTATGGGCATGGTGCAATTACATATTTGCAGTTGTAATGATTCCAATTTACAGGTATAGGTTGCCAAATGCCAATTATATTGATAGAAAAACAAATATTGACGCAGTTACGAATTGGTAATGAGACTAATGAAAACACTGAATGTTTTGCCGATTCCTAATTTATACGTACATATTATGCCCGTTTGTTTGTAGTTTGTAAACAAATTGTTCGGTATGCGTAATCCATACTGACGGATAAGACATGAATGACAGTGAGTCTGCACTTAAAATTCACTTTTAATTTTTTTTGATGCTTGCTAGGGCAATTTCATG